>JAGDQO010000531.1:1825000-2060000 GCA_018342035.1 Solanum appendiculatum | reverse complement strand
AATTCAAAAACATTTTTTCTTTGTTTATTTTTTTATTTTATTTTTATAGGAAGTTCAAGATCAGAAATAGGATTTTCTTAATTTTCTTTTAGTAATTCAAGTAAACAAAAGATTTTATCTCAAAGTTCTAAGAAAAAAAGTCTTGTTATTTAGGTTTAGTCAAAAAAATATTATGCAAAGATCTTATTCATGTTCTCAAGCGTGTTACGTACGCAATCCCAAACGGATTTGATCAATGCATTATCAAATCATTTTAAAAAATAAACAAATAAATAAATAATAATTAAGAAATGGATATAGTTGAGCAAGTCATGATTAAACATTAGGTTCTCTAAGCTCATTCTATAAATAAAAGACATGTGTATGCATGACGTGCAACATGTGGTTATAACTGAAGAATGTCTAATCCTAACAAGCTTTATTGTCAATGCACACAATTAGCTTAAAAGTGGTTGGTTTGTGGTTAAACTGGAATTTCATCCATACTATATGAGGTCAAAGGGAAAAGAGAAAATGATCCGCAAAGATGGAACAAAGTCGGATAATGATGAAGTCCAAAATCAGGTGGTTTCACAAGAATCAGTGTCAATAGAGGAAGTAAGGATGTTGAGACAACAAAACCAGAGATGTACGAAAATTGGATGAAGGGACAAGCTTCACCATCTTCAATTCGTGAATATCTGAATATGAATATGCCATACCCTATCCAAGTATCGACAAGTGATTCAATTTATCCATCTCGATTTGGCCCATATGCTATCACATCCAATTTCGTTGGAACTTTCACGATATGCTCTTTGAATACGTCTATGATAAGTAATCTATTCTTCATGCAAACTGCACTGACTAATACAGTCATGTAGCCAACATGTCATGCCCGAGCTTATACTCTGGATGTGGTTGGCACTCAAGAACCATTGTTGATTCTCAAGCGAACCCTTGGCCTAGCTAACTATACTTAGCGGAAAACTTACTCAAACATTTTTAGTTTCAAATAACTGAAGGAAAAATATTTAAGTCAAATACTGTCTGAGAATACTAAATGTAAACAATAATAGTTTAGCAAAATATCTGAAAATAAATACCAAGAGACTCTCTAACATTGTCTATCTATAAAGCCTCAACTGTCTAAGATAGGCATCGGGACAGACCCACGACAATCTTAAATAAAATTACTAAAGCAAATAAATGATTGGAGTCCTCCGAAAGTAAGGAGGCCTTACCAGATGGGTGATATCAACGATGCACCTGTTGATGATCCTGAACACCTATATCTACATCATAAGACGATGCAGGTCGAATGACATCAATACATTGAATGTACGAGTATGTAATAAGGCTGAGTGAAACAATAACTGGACTAAAAGAATGAAATATAACTCAACCGAAGTAAAGTATAAACATGAGATAAAATCATTTAAGCTTCACAAATAAAATGCAATAATAGAAAATACTAAACTGAACTGAAATATATATATATATAAATACTCTTTACTTTATTGGAGAGTTTCTCTAACCGACAACCATCACTATGAGCCTCGTGATGATACAACGTCTTACCCACGTTGTCAGAGCGTCCCTATACCTTGCCGGAGTATAGAACGGAAATGAACCGATGGATCTACTAAAAAGACTTCTTGAGGCAGGTGAGGAGTCGTCCGTCTTGCGGTATGATCCTATCTACGCTAGCTACGGAGTTTATGAGATTTGATTTGTCTGAACTCTTACCCCATATAGGTGTTCAATACTACTCCCAAAATACTATACTTGTATGATATGCTCATAGTTTGATAAACTATATGTCTGTCAGAATAAAGGGTGAGACCAAGCTCAAATCTATGAGTCAAAGCTCAAATCTTTCTAAAATATATCTTTCAAAGTCATGTATATAACTTAAATCACGAGAAAGTTTTTTAACTTGCATAACTCATAAATATTTGAAATAGTTTTTATAATACAATAAAGACTCTAAAATCATGCTTCGAAATATAAGCTTCATGAAATCATAACAATATCATGTCAATAACTCACAAGAAAAACAATGTAAAACCTTATTAAGTATAAAAAGGAAGTACATAGGTCAAGAATCTTTAATCGTGAATAATTAACTTAAGAAATCATCAATTCGGATCATAATTATGGATGAATTTGAAAGTGAGTTTGATAACCCTAACTATAGAATTTAGTTCATGAACATTGATAAATCTTGAACATGAGGATGAAAAGAATTCCTCATTGAAGTATTACGTTCCTTAATCACTCCAATTACCAATGAAAAGTATGATCTTGGAAGAAGAAGACCTACAAAACCTTTCTTGAACATTGAAGATGAGTTGTTAAGGAGCTTTCTTGAAAAATCTATGAATTTCATGAGTAGGAGTTATTATTTCGTGTTAAGATGAAGAAATTATGAAGTTATATGGTCAAATCTTACCTTGGATAATAGATGAACCTTGGAGGAAGTTAGTTTCTTGAAAACTTTTCTTTCTAGGGTAAATTTATGAATTAGGAAGGTGAACTACGTTTTTGTAGAGTCATTAAGACCTCAGACGCCCGCGCGCCTGCGTAGAGAACACCTTTGGCATGCAGCCAACCGCGCAGGAAGGTAGTAGCTGCTGCCTCAGCACGTACCCGTGCATAAAATACCTCGGTCGCGCGGCCAGCGCATGGTAAGATAGTTTCCAGTAAAAGAGGCATAACATTTTACTCCGAACTACAATCGATGCAAACTTGGTAGGATTGGAAAGAAGACTCATAGACCTTTTATTTGATAGGTTATGGTCAGTATATTTCTTTATATATTGAGAGATATGGTCATTTGAAGTTGACTCTTGCGTGAACTAATGCGAAAAACTTAGCCGGTAGAAAGACTTTGAACTTGACTTAGTGTTAGAGGTTCCTTATGACCATAACTCACTTCCGATACCCTTGATACACTTTACAAAGGACCTTAAAACTCATGGGTAAATAGTACATCACTCGGTTCAAGCTCGTATACTTAAGATGAACGATTAAAATTCTAAGAATACAATTGTGAGGTGTTATAATATCTCTCCCTTGGGATCATTCGTCCTCGAATGATGACTAAGCTAGAAAATGCACAATGGCACAAATACAATGCATAGAATGAAATACACTAACAAATACTAAAATTGAAGCACTCATCATATGAATAGACACTAAATCTGAAATAAGGAAAGGGTCATTACCTTCAACATCAACGTCTATAGGGACGAATAAATGAGGGTATCTTGCTTTCATATCTTCTTCGGCCTCCCATGTAGCCTCTTTAACAAACTGATTCCTCCATAAAATTTTGACTGATGCAACCTCTTTGGTCCTCAACTTGCGAACCTGACGGTCAAGTATCTGGATCGGAATCTATTAAAAGACAAACGATCTTTTACACCAATACTCTCTGTGGTAACGACAAATGATGGATCGCCCAAGCATTTCTTAAGCATCATATATGAAATACTGGATGAACAACTGCTAATTTTGGTGGTAGCTCCAATTCATAAGCTACATTACCAATGTTTTTTTGATATCATGTACGGACCAATAAATCGGGGACTGAGCTTCCCTTTCTTAACAAACCTCATAACACCCTTCGTGGGTGAAACCTTCAAATAGACCCAATCATTAACCTCAAACTCCAAATCTCTCCTTCTAACATATATATAAGATTTCTGACGACTTTACGTTGTTTTCAACCTTTCTTGACTAGTCCTCATCTTCTCCATGGCTTGATGAACCAAGTCTGGCCCTATCGACTCAGCTTCACCAACCTCAAACCAGCCAATAGGCGATCTACATCTTCACCCATAAAGGGCCTCATAATGAGCCATCTTGATACTAGAGTGGTAATTGTTATTGTAAGCAAATTCTATAAGAGGCAATTGGTCATCCCAATTACCTTTGAAATCCATGATACATGCTCTCAACATATCCTCTAAGGTCTGAATTGTGCGCTCTTCTTGACCATCCGTCCGAGGATGAAAAGCAGTACTAAGGTCTGAATTGTGCGCTCTTCTTGACCATCCGTCCGAGGATGAAAAGCAGTACTAAGGTCTGAATTGTGCGCTCTTCTACTCACAGTTCTATGATTTTTCTTGAATTCAAATTGTGTTCTTATTTTGAGTTTGATTTCCTATTTATGAGATTATTTTATTCTATTCTTTAAGATCCTTGAATTGTTGTTCATGCTTACATTTTCACATGAACCCTAATTAATGAGATTTTGTTGAAAGCTTTTGTTTGATTATTTCCATGCATTGATTTTGGAAATTAAAGTGAGTCAAAGTATATTTTAAAAGTATTATTTTGAGAAGAGTTTTAAGGAGAACGTTAATGACCCCAAATGTATTATTTTTACATTGAGAAAGAAAGTATGATTTCAAGAAAAGTATAAAGAGTTTTTCAGAAGCATTTCAGTAAGATAAAGAGAAGTTCTATTACCTTTAAAGTGGGTATTATTTTCACATTGAAAAGAGAGTACAATTCTCAAAAAAGTATAAAGATTTTTCAGAAAGATTGAGTACATAGCATTTACCTCTTAAAGAAGCCCTTTTGAGAACTTATCTCAACCAGAGAGTACTTTTACTTGAGCATTGAGTTATATATATTTTGGGAGTAGTATTGAACACTAATATGAGGAAGATTTCAGACAACTCACATTTTCCATAAACCACGTAGCTAGCGTGGGTTAGGATCGCACCAACTTTTGGGTGACTCCTCACTGCATTTGAGCGGACCTTTTAGCGGATCCATAAGTTGAGTTTGTTTTATACCCCGACAAGGTATAGTACAGTTCTAGCAGCGTGGGCGAGATGTTGTATCATCATGAGGCTCATAGTGATGGTTGTTATTAGAGAAACTCCCCAGTAAAATAAAGTAAATTGTGTGTGTGTGTGTGTGTGTGTTGAGTTACCTTCAGACTTTCAGTTAAGTTATTTATTTTATTCAGTCTTATTACATACTCGTACATTCAATGTGTTGATATCATTTGACCTGTATCATTTCATGATGCAGATTCAGGTACTTAGGATCATCAACGGGAGTTTCGTTGAGATCACATCATCCACTCATCAGCTTTTAATAAGGCCTCCTTACTTTCGAATGACTCCAGTTTTATGATATATTAGTAGTAGCATTTTGAGGTATCGTGGGTCTTGTCCTGACACCTATCTTTATGCAGTAGAGGCTTCATAGATAGATAATCCTGGTCAGTCTTTCAGTATTTAGTTTCAGATGTTTTATTTAAAATTTTATGCTTAGTATTCAGTATTTTCAGATAGCTTTGAGATTTAATAAATTGTTTTAAACAATTCTTTAGTTTTGATGTTTGTGTATGCTTGAGTTAGTCTTCCTCTTAGTAGTCAGTCAGGACAAAGGTTCGTTTGGGGACCAACAATGATTTTCGAGTGTCAGTCATGTCCAGGGTGTAAGCTCGAGACGTGACCTCACGTAGTTGAGGAGCGGGGAAGATCTTTGGATGCCACATAAACCAAAAAGGTGTACAAAATTATATTTAAAAAAATAGGTTCGGGGGGTAATAGGACCTTAGTTTAGTTAAATTGTGTTTCTGGGATTTCGATCATAATCTAGGGGATACTTGTGCCTTATCCCAATAAATAGGTACAAAATCACTACATACAAACTGAATCAAGATTGTTGTATACACATTGTAACATTCATAAATATGAAGAAAAAAAATGACTCGAAACTGTTGAAACTGCTTTTCATTTAGTAATTTCTTCAAATCATCAAAAACCTTCATGTTGGTGTATGAAGACCAGTGTGTACCTGTCTCTCTTTCTTGAAATATAATTGTTATTAAGTATAAGCTATAAAGAGTGAGAAAAAACACAAAAAGTATATCATATTTAGCCAAATGTATACACAGTATAACAATTTCATATTAATATACCACCTATAAACACAAAGTACAGCTTGCATTAACTAAAAGCATACTCTCTCTCTCTCTCATATATATATATATATATATTAAGAAGGCCAGGTTACATCTCATTGTACCAATGAACATAAATATAGATATTTAGTTTAAACTTGTATATTAACAAAACACATTCTACATATACACAATGAATATCAAAATCATATCAATTTCATGCTGACACAGAAATCACAATTAATATATAAAATATATACCAGCTTCATGTCAAATATATACACATTATGATAATTTCATATTAATATAATACAGATCTTATACAAGCTATATATAAAACATATTATACCAATTTCATACAAATCTAATGCCACCTGTAAACACAATTACACCTTTCATTTAGGTCGCATCTCATTATGTCAATGAATGTAAATATAGATTTCAATTTTCGAGGGTTTCCCAAATGACTATCCTACCTGCCCTAAGCCTACGTTACAAGCCAATAACAAGCCCTACATGATTTCATTTCAAATGTTCTCACATTAGTGGAGATTTACATGAAAACCAAGCCTATTGTGTCATAATTACATGCATTGAATATTTTTATGAGTGTGAGTGTACTTCACAATATTTCCTCAAATCAAAACTCTTTAAATATGAGTAAATCAGGATTTTCTTTGTGTTGAGGGCACTTGAAACATGATGTTAGGTCTAGTTCAAAGCCTTTGTTTGAAGCAGGATGAACAAATCTTGTAGTTACTTAAGTACATTTGAGGTACCACTTGAATCCATATGAATTACCTCGAAGTCAGTCTCAATTGAAAGAGAAAGAATTGTGAAATTTTTTTGTACAATACTCTTGTTAGCGCTAATCAAGTTAAAATATGTTTCATTGTTCAAACAATAAAAATGGGTTAACACCCACTTTTCAATACTTGTCCAGACCAACTATGTGGACAGTTTCACATATTAAGTTCAAATTGGGTCGTCCGCCTTTCAAAGAGACACGTTGGGTTGTCACATCCCTTCAAGTGACATATTAAGTTCAAGATTGGGTTGTATCTCCCTTTAAATGACATGTTAAGTTCAAATCGGGTTGTCCGCCTTTCAAAGAGACATGTTGGGTTGTTACATCCCTTCAAGTGACATATTAAATTCAAGATTTGATTGTTGCCTCCCTTCAAATGACATGTTAAGTTCAAATTGGGTTGTCCGCCTTTCAAAGAGACACGTTGAGTTGTCACATCCCTTCAAGTGACATATTAAGTTCAAGATTGGGTTGTCATCTCCCTTCAAATGACATGTTAAGTTCAAATTGGGTTGTCCGCCTTTCAAGAGACATGTTGGGTTGTCACATCCCTTCAAGTGACATATTAAATTCAACATTGGGTTGTCATCTCCCTTCAAATGACATGTTAAGTTCAAATTGGGTCGTCTGCTTTTCAAAAAGATATGTTGGGTTGTCACATCTCTTCAAGTGACATATTAAGTTCAAGATTGGGTTGTCATCTCCTTTCAAATGACATGTTATATTCAAATTGCGTCGTCCGCCTTTCAAAGAGACATGTTGGGTTGTCACATCCCTTCAAGTGACATATTAAGTTCAAGATTGAGTTTTCACCTCCTTCCAGGTGACATGTTATACTCAAATTAGGTCGTCTGTCTTTCAACAGACACGTTGGGTCGTCACCTCGTTCAAAGTGACATGTTATATTCAAGTTGGGTTGTCACCTCCCTTCAAGTGACATATTATAATCAAATTGGATCGTCTGCCTTTCAACAGACATGTAGGGTTGTCACCTCGTTCAAAGTGACATGTTATTCACATTGTCCTCCTTTCAAAGAGGTACACTACCTTAATTGTGCAATTTTTGAAGTAACATCGAAGGTATGTGAATGTTTTCAGTTTACAATCAACCCTTGCCTTTTGTTTATTATTTTCAGCCCCGTTAACGGACGTAGAGTATTGTTCAAAAGCTCTACTAACTTCTCATATTATTTTGTTCAAAGTTTATCAAACCAAATTTGGGTTCGTCAACTTTGTTTGAGAAGGATCTCTTTCATCGATTCTAATCAAACAAAGGGGCAAGTTGTTGACACCAAATTTTGGTCTGATATTTTTCAAAGTTAATATTTTTTAATATTTTATTCATTAAACAGTTCAAAATACATGTTTTACAATTTTAATGCAATTTGTTGATAATTATTCTTATTTCTTAAAATATTAGGATTTTTATCGGTTAATTTTGATTACATTATTTTTTGTCACAACCGATTGAATCTGTTCAAATATTAATTCAATTTGATTAAATCATCATTTTTTTGTTAAATTGCATTTTTTACATGCCATTGGTTACATTTTTTAATAATCATTTTATTAATTACATTTGTTAATATTCATTTTGATATTTTGCACAGTCTAAAAATTTATTCAAATATGGATAAAATTTCATACACAGATATTTAATTAATCGGTGGTTTGGCGCATGATTTTAAGATAATAGTATTGTACTATAGGTGATTTTTAATTTTCTATTTAAGCAATAGTTTGATCATTAAATTAGGGGTGGTAAATTTTTTTTTAGGGATAAGAATTTTCAAATTGTTTATTCACAAAAAGGGGTTTTTTCATTGGTTATTAATTTTCCGCTGAGCTCACCGGAGCTCAACTAGTCCACCACCACCAATGACCCCTAGATATCTCCCTCACTTTCATTTCCCAATAACCATCAGTAAAGAGCCACCCCCAAAACAAAAACCAAAACCTCGCCTCTTTCCCACCACCAGTGACCACCGTAAACAACCACCAAAGCTGCCTCCATCCTCTCCTTTCTCCGCCATCTCCGGCGAGCAAGCGAGCTCCAAGCTCTCACAACCAGACTTCCACCACAAAACCCCATACAGCAGCTCAAACAAACAGACCAACCCTTCTCTCCTCCTTTTCCAGCAAGCCAACGAGCTCACTTCACCGAACCAGACCCACGTCGGAATCCACCGCGAAGAGCTGTTCAAACCATCAATACAGCAACTCCTACTCTGCAAATAGGTAGTCCTTTATTTTATTTTTTTTACTTTGTCTTGGTTAGTGCGTTCCAGACCCGGCCGGAGAGGTTCAAACTCCGGCCATCGTTCATTGTTATTGCATTTTTTTGGTTACTGATGTTATTTTCCAGCAATGGCTTTGATGGTCTGCCATTTGTTTGACTTTTCTTTGATAGTCTGTGGATGTATTAATTGATTTTGTTCATCACTTTTATTTTTATTACTATTATGTATGTTAGTGTTTTACTTGTCTTCTTTCTATCTTTATTAATGATTTTATATTTTGTTCTATTTTACATGTTAATGCTCTATTTTGTTCATATGTGATTGGTGTTGACCTTCATGCATTTTCTAAAGATTTTCTCGTGAGTTACCATGGTTATATTCATTTGTTTGTTTGTTTTATTTTGGATATTTTGTGATGTCATATATTACTTTACATTTATTTTTGGTTAGTGTTAAATGATTGTGTTAATATTACGAGTTAAAATTAGCCAATGAAAAAATATCTTCCTCGGTTTAAGAGGCCTCCCCAATGTTAAAAGATGGAAATTTAGTTTAAGTTGTATTATATGTTATACGTTATAAGTTAATTTGGCCGATGAAGAAATTACCATCGATTTTCAAGGCCTCTCATGTTTATAAGACATATTTTTATTTTTAAATTATAATTTGATTCATTTATTTTTATTCATATTTATTTATTACAACACTTTTACTAAGTGTCTTTACAGGTACACGAAGTTGTTTTCCAAGGAAGTTATTCGAATAAAGTTTGAATTATATTTTTTATTCGTTATTGTATATATTATTGATATCACATATACAATAACATGTTTTATTTTATTGTTGTTTCTTATATTGTTGTTTTATTTTATTCATGGTGTATATCACATGTTTATTTTCTAAAGAAACTTTTTAGGTCGTTTCTTATATTGTTGTTTTATTTTATTCATGGTGTATATCATATGTTTATTATACTTGTACATTGTTGTTATCTTCTCCTTAATTTGAAAAAATGAATTCAGTCGGGACCCACTTAGTGGATTTCGAAGAATGCTTAATCCCTTCCCTTCAAAATAACTTGAACCCTTACCTAGAATCTATTGGTTTCGTAGACATTCTTTTTAGTTAAATAATTAATTGGTTTCTTAGTTTTCCTAAAATTAGGTGGCGACTCCCTTTAAAACCTCTCTAAAAATTCTTTTATTCTTTTAAATTTTTTTATTAATTAGTTATTTTTTGTGAGTCACCGCGACGTTGCGCCCTTATTAAAGCATGTCAACTCCGGTGATTTTTGTTTGAACGAAGATGAAGAACAATGAAGAAAGTGAAAGAGAAACAATTGTAAAAGAATCGTGGGTATGTAGGAGTGGGGTAGGGGTGGAATGTGTTGTGAAAAATGATAATGGAATTGTAAGTTAAGAAAATCCCTTGAATATTGTAATTGATAATTACCAATTGCACGCTTGATTTTCTTTCCTTAATTAGCTATTGTTTCTTTCACCGATTAATTAAAACAATATTATATAATTACTTAATTAGTTATAGTTACTTAATTTATAAATTAAAACTAATTTGTTAATACCTGTAATTAAAACTTTATAAGTATTAATTTAAAAAAAAGTAGATTTAAAGGTTGTAATATTAACCCTTAAATTGATGTGTGGGGGGTGATTTTCTCTAAAATAAAATAGCAAAGAAAATGAAATTAATATAGGGCTCACATCTACACATATTTTTACTGTCACAATCCAAAAATGGACGTGATGGCACTTGTCTATTCCCACCAAGACAAGTCAGCCTCAACCCAACGGCAACGAAAGAAAAATGGAAATAAATAAAGCGAGAACAAGACAAAGGCAAAAAACTTATTCATTCTAAACAACTCCCCAAAATCTGATTGTCACGTGTACAAGCCACTAAAGTAAATACAGAATTCGAAAGATAATTACAAGTCTCAAATGTTTTTGCTTCTCAAATAGAATAAAACATAACAAAAAGGAAAAGAGGGCCCGCTGAGATGACAAGCAGTTACCTCTCAAGTCCTTCAACAAGCCTCGAAAATCAGGAGAAGAAGATCACACAAGTCCGGGCTCGGAACCTACACAAGTGTAGAAGCAAGGAATACATACCACCAACACTTTACCCAGCAAGAAACCTAATAAACTAGACAACTTAGCTAAATTGAATACTCCTTTCCATCCCAACCGAACCTCCACAAACTACAACCTGCACATAAATCAGTCCAACCTAACAATTCTACAATAAACAAGTCTCAAGCCTGAAAGATCTTAGGCCAAAGTCACATTTCAACAACTGGTAGGTATCAAATCATTTATTCTCAAGTACAAGCATATCAATCTCAAATAGCAACATGTTCAACTCACATATCAAGTGTCAATCAAACACATCAAATAGCTCAATCATATGCATCAATAAGTCAAATATATGCATCAAGTAGATTAATCACAAAGGTCAACATTTACCGGAACCATTTCCCTTCGCCTTTCACATTAATCACTTGTCGGAACCATTTTTCTTCGGCATTTATATCACTAACCGGAACCATTTCCCTTCGGCTTTTATCACAAAACATCACTTGCTGAAAATGTTTTCCTTCGGCATTTATATCACTAGCCGAAACCATTTTCCTTCAACTTTTATCACAAAATATCACTTGTCGGAACTATTTTCCTTCAGCATTTAGATCACTAATCGGAACCATTTTCCTTCGACTTTTATCACAAAATAGCACTTGCCGGAACCACTTCCCTTCGATATTTAATAAGTGTCTCATCACGGTGTTCAACAATCAATGCACACAAGAAATATAACACCACACAGAGAAACAACAATTCATATCACACAAGTCCGCTTTCATGCATTCAAGCAATTCACCAATCAATCAAATAGGGGCCACAACAAGGCAATTCACAATTATTATTATCATCAAGAAGCCTTTTTATTTTTTCCCATTTTGTTGGTTAATATTAAACAAGTGGAACAAAATAATCCCTTCACCTCATTCCCGATTACTCCCAACACTTAGGCAATGAAGAGAAATAAACAATTCAACCAAATTGCAAAGTTTAAGAGATCACTTGCCTCAAATCAATCAATTAATCACTCCACGAGTAGAGTCTTCCCCTTTCGATTCACTTCCAAAGTCACATAATCTATAATAATCAAGTATTCACAATCACTCATCGGAACCACAATACCCACATCAATTTCTCTTGAAAAGTGGGTCAATCAACACAAAATCCAATTCCAAAAATAAGGTTTGAATCCGAAATTTAATATTTGAAAACATTACTCAAGGCTTTAGGAACTCATTAGAGAAAATCATTTCGAAAAAGGGATTAAGACCAATTCAAAATCACCATTTTACTAATTTCTTCGGTTCTTGAAGAAACCCCCAAATTTCTTCTTTCAAAAGCTTGATTTAAATTCATGAACTCAATAATAATAATGGGTAATTGAAGATTTAGAGTTAAGAAACTCTACCCAATAATTTTATCTTGAAAAACACACTTGAAATCACATCTACCGAGTTCTCAAAGCTCCAACAATGAAAAATGAGAGAGAAATCTCAAAATGGGTCCTCTGCGATTGCGGACCCCTACCCGCGAACGCGGCCAGACAGCTCATAAATGAGCTCCGCAAACGCACCCCCTTCTCTGCGAACACGGAGGTCAGGACCTTGACCTCCCGCGAACGCGGTCACCCCTCCGTGAACAAGGAGGGTTGGCTTCAGCAACACAGACCAGAAAATCATCCAACTCAAAAATCATCAAAAGGGCCCTCAGAATTCATTCAAAACCTATACACACAAACCATATATGCAATTCAATTAAACTCGACGTTTCGGACTCAATAGAACCGTCAAAATACGAATTCGAGGTCTCCTTGACCCGACATCCGCGAAAATCACAAGAAACTAACTCACGCTTAAAAAGGCTACAACAAGCTCGGGACCTCTCAAAAATCAACCAAGACCACTTCTAGGCCCTTCTTAGTGGATAACAACCTTGGTAGCCAGATCCAAACGGAAGGAGTACCTCTTTTACTAATGGCTTGTCTATTAGTACTACTTTGTTCAAGTTGTTATTCATTTAATTGAGATGTAATCATTTTTGCCTTATTTTTATTTAATTGGTATGAAATAATTGTAGCTTAAATCCTCATGCTTTCTTGGTGTTTGATTTCATGTTTCAGTGTATAACTTTTATTTTTTTTCTTTTTTTACTTCAAATTTTAGTATTCGTCTTGAGAGTTGAATTTATTTACTTTTTTCATATCAGTGACGAAGTAATTTAAATTTTTTATTTATGTCATATGCCTCTTTTTTGGGTAGAAATTTATGTCATATGCCTTAAATGTTCCTATATATATGATCATTTTGGTTTTTCAAATATCTTTGTTTGTTTTAAGTGGTGAATTCATAGAAGAGAATGATATCGAATTGAAAAGTAGAAAAAACTATTTGAGAAAAAGAAAAATTATGAGGATTTTCTTAGCGAGTTTGGATGAGAGAGGAAACAAATATGCTAAGTAGCATAATTCAAGATTTCTCAAGTTGTACTAAAACAATAAAAACATATATATATTTTGTTTGTAATGAAATAAGGAATTTTTTATCAAATTAAGTCATTATTTAAAGCAATTCACCAAAATAATACGTTTTTTTTAATTTTTACAAAACTAGTATAAATTTATTTCACAGTAACGTTTTAGGGTATAATTTATTTTTTTAAAATTTAGCCGTGTGTTGACGGCGTTAAGTTGAGAAACGTTACTGTGAGTAACGTTTTATAATACGTTACTGTGACTCACGTTTTACACCTAAAACGTTACTCACAGTAACGTTTCTTAAGAATCCAACCATGGGACATTAAATCCTGCAAATTTAGAATCGAATCCTGCAAATTATATATACTAATAATTTGTACTCTAAAAGGTTATTTCTTCGATTAATAGGAGATAATTTGTGTATACTGATTAAAAAAATTATCCTATAAAATTATTACACTAAAATTCATAAAAATATAGATTTGATGTTTTACCTGCAAATTATATATTCCCTCTATCTCAATTTATGTGATACATTTTGGATTTCGAGATTCAAATAAGTTTATGTTTGACTGCAAATTTTTCATATATTTTTAAAATAATTTGAATTATTAATAATTGTAACTTATAGTACTTTTTACTTAGTTTACAAATATATAAATTTCATTTTAAAAAATTTGAAGATTCCATTAGCAAATTATCGATCAAACTTAAATTGTTTGACTCTCGAAAAATGAAATTTATCACATAAATTGGGACAGATAGGGTATATTAGTATATAATTTGTACACTAAAACGTTATTTCTTCAATTACTGGGAGATAATTTGTGTATACTGATAAAGAAAATTATCTTATCAAATTATTACTCTAAAATTCATAACAATATAGATTTGTTTTACAAATTATAGCTATATTTGCAGGATTCGATTCTAAATTTGTAGAATTCGATGTTACGTGATTTGATTCTTAAAAAATGTTCTGTGAGTAACGCTTAGGTGTAAAACGTGACTCACAGTAACGTATTATAAAACATTACTATGAGTAACATTTTCAACTTAAAACGTTACTCACAGTAACGTTTCTCAACTTAACACCGTCAGAAAACAATTGATTTAAAAAAAATATATATACCCTAAAACGCTACTGTGAAGTACGTTTATACTAGTTTTGTAAAAAAAAATTAAAATATATTATTTTGATGAATTACTTTAAATAATGGCTTATTTTGGTCAAAAATCGTGAAATAAGTCCTAAAAGCGGCTTAAAGTCCTCGATTAGCAAAAAAAAAAATGAAAAAGAAATGGGCTGAAATTATTCTATTAACAAAAAAATCTATTTTGCTTATAAATTGGTGGAGGTGGATCTAAGTTGAGTTTATAAATTTTATCTACTCTTTTGTTTTATAACCGAAATCCACCAATTTATGCACTCAATTCATTTACTCAAATTCAGCTCAACTCATCTATTTGACACCTCCACCTTAAACCATCTGACTTCTACAAATTAACTAGCAAAATGCAACTACTTAAAGCATATAGAAATTCATTCTTCTGAACAAACTAGTCTTCATAGAACCTCTTACTTGAACACCTTGAATAATCTAACATGCCATGGAAGTAAGTGCAATGTATCATAATAACGGGATAACCCAAGTTGACGGGGAAATAGGACTAACAAAAACACCATGATAAGAAGATTATATTGAATTTCTCCATCTTCTAGACTATAAGTTTGCATATCTATGCCCCCCCCCCCCCCCCCCCCTCCTTTCAATATGAAAATCATGTTTGCAGTGTCATTAAAATAGATGTAATTAAACTTAACTTACCTTAGAATATTCAATGGATTGGATACCAATACATCTTGCCCTCCAAAATTTGTTTCATCTCCTAACATCATAATCTCTTTTGCTTCTCTTGTACTCCCATAGTAAAAAGTTTTAAAAACTAATGTTCGACGAACAATGAAAAATAATCTATTTATTAATATTAAAAAAGAAAAACATAAAAATTAGAAAATAAATATAATGGCTACTTTTTCCAATTAAAGAAAACCACCATTTTTCTCATGTGGATATATGCTCATGCATATTATGCCTCCTCTTCTTCTCCTTCTCTCACTGCCTCAGAAACCGGAGTATTAGTGTAGGAGCCATCGTTCTCGACCCATCCATCAATACAAGACCCGCATTTTGTCTCAACCCATCCTTCAAAGTCATAATAAAAACGACCCATTAACCCATGACCCGAGCATACCCTACTTATCATTACAGCAATTGCTCCTAGAACAGCTATAGCTATTAATATAGCGATTACGGGTCCAACTGACCCGTGATCTTGATGATCTGGATAATATTGCTGGTCCACAATCATGGGTGGTGGTAAGGACATTTTGGAGGATACAAATTATTAAACCAAGAATATTAACATTTTGATGTGCTAGGGACATTTTGTTGGACTGTTATAACATGAACATGTACAATAGTCATTCAATTTGTTGATAGGAAGCGTTTTACTTTCTTAGTGGATGTTTCTTATACGAATTTGAATTAATTGGACTCGTAATTTTGTGATGGAAATTGGAATAATGAGAAGAAGAAATGGGAAAAGTAGAAAGAAGAGCAAGGGGACATGATATTTATGTACGTACTATACATAATATATTAAGCCATGCTTGTGTGTTGAGACTTGGGAGGTAAAGGAACTTTTATACTACTTCCATATATGCTCTTGCTTTGCTTTGTTTGTCTAGTTTTTACTTGAAACAATGTTTAAATAGTAAAGAAAAATTTTGAATCCTGTGATTTAAATTAGATATATGTATAATATATCAAAATATCAGTTAATCGTCTTGCAATATTAAACATGTCATACGATGAATTAGAACTAAAAAGTTGCCCATAAAAAAAAATGTATTTTTTTTAAACGGACTAAAAAAATTAGATGACGTTGGGGTGGGGGTGGGGGTGGGGATGGGAGTGGGGGGCTGAGCTAGAATCTTCTTTCTTTGATTTATGAGGATCTGTTTCTTTATGAGTATCTTATTCTGGTGGATATGAAATCTTGAATAGCTGTAAGCTGGATAATTAAGGATCTACTACCCGGCACCTGAGCCTAAGCATATTGATTTGGTCAAAATAAATATGATTAATGAATAGGCAAGTTATTATTTTAAATGGGTTGGATGGATTATGTTTTTTATGAGCTAGTTTTATTACCCATAACTCATTATAAATGGAACGAGATACATAAAACACATAACATTATAAGTGATTAAGTTATACAGTCAAACTTCATTGATCATTAGTTATAATGACAAATCATTATAATGATATATCTAATTTTCTTCAAAATTAATTTTTCATGTTATACTTTACTTTTTTTATAGCAATAATGTCAGTCACTATAGTAGTACAATCTTTGTAAAATTACTCCTCTTTAAAGTCATACTCAAGTAGTACTATATATTATGTATAAAATAAAATATTAAAATATTTATATATGATCATATCTTTACGAGGAAAGATTACTTTTTTTTATTTTTTTTATATTCATTTTTCTAATTTTATAATTAAATGAGATCTAAGCATTAATCATGTCAATATATATATATTATAACAATCATAAATTTTTCAAACAAATACAGTCATGATAGAGACTCATAATTGCACTAATAATGTAAAACAAAATACACCCTTGTTTCAGGAACCAGTGAAAATAATTGTTAATTACTAAGTAGTTTGAATTCACTGTATCCTATCTTTTTCATTGATATCAAACATTTGCCGATCATTTCATTTCATATAATTGTAGGTCTACGTTGTCTCTTTTAACACTTTCCCTATCATAACTCCACAACTATGGACTTGTGTATCTATAGTACATAGGTCAACGTATTAGAACATGTTCAAATCAACTCAAAAGATATTTTTGCATTTTATTCATAGTATGTGTTACTTGTACCTTCTATCGATTATGGTCATTTTTAATCTTATTTAATCAGGTATAACCACACATTTATATTAGCATCTCCGCAAAACCCTCCAAAAGATCAATATTATATTTTTGTTTTTTTCTTTGGTTGACTAATTTATTGAAAATAAATGCGATCACTAGCACATCTCGTCATTTATTTTGCTTAAATGTCTCATTGTGGGGGGCTCTACTAGGGTTTGATCCATATTACTACAATTTGCAAAGCAGATTGCTGTTCAAAGTCTACCTACAATTGCCAGATACATCAAATGCTTTAATCATGCACCAACAATCCATTTAGGTTGGAATTAGTTATGTCACGAATAGTTATCTTGAAATTATTTTTTAGTGAATATTTAATTTGTAATATTAAAAATAATATGTACTGCATAATTTTTAAGAATATGAATCATTAATCTAGGGATAAGTTATTCTAAACATTACAACCAAACAATAAATTAAAGGGTACTAAAAATTTATCACATAATTAGCTCCCTTTATCTATCACTCCAAATGTGTCCAAGGTATACACTCTCATTGCTGAATTAATCCTTTAGCTACATATTGTGAAAAAAACCCAATATTTGTGTTCAATAAAGTTCAAACTGATGAACAAGATGATTTAATCGCTACTTTAAAAAAAGAAATTAACAGTGGACAAATTATGTAACTAAACAAAAAAAAATCGTCGAAGTACATGCATGTTCTTCAAGGCATGCATTGGTGTAAGCAGGATTTTGGAAGATAATAATATCGGTTTACAATCTTAACTTGTCTTGTAAGTGTAGGAATATAAAAGAGACAGTATTTGAAAATTTGTGTGTATTTCATTCTTTACCAAATGATCTTTATTTTATACATGCTAAAAGAAATAAAAGGAATGTTATATTCTATTACAATTGGTTATATTCTACTAACTATATTATTTACAATGCTGAGAAGGATAAAATTAAAAAATATATATATACTAGGTATACTAAGGGCCTGTGTTTGGCCACGTGAGATATAATCATGATATAAAACTATATTAGACAAAATTGAAGTTTTGTTTGGACATAAAATTTAAATTTTTAAATTGTATTTTTTTTGCTCATAAACATGAACACTTTATAAATTTTGAAAATTATTAAAATTACCCCAATTTTTTATAAAACCATACCAAATAAGCAAAAGTATAATACACAATCACAAAGCTATTCTAAAAAACTATAGAATATTTATTGATCAGACTTTAGTTCAAAGAGTAAAATTGAACATGAGTTGTAGTGTACTACTCTTTAATATACCCCCCGCCCCCCTCCACCACATAGTATGGACAATCTCCTCGTGTTGAGCATGCATTTCTCGATCAGATGACCGAGAAGACGAACTAACATTATTACTTTGAGCCATTTGTTTGTCAACATCGTTAGTAGAATAATTGTTATATCTAATATAAATGGTTTAAAGGTTGGTAAGAGTAATTATATCACTATAAATTGTATTTACATATAAAATAAAGAGTAAAGTGTCAAAAACACACTTAGAGGGTGTTTAAATTGCATTTCTCGATCAGATGACCGAGAAGACGAACCAACATTATTACTTTGAGCCATTTGTTTGTCAACATCGTTAGTAGAATAATTGTTATATCTAATATAAATGGTTTAAAGGTTGGTAAGAGTAATTATATCACTATAAATTTTATTTACATATAAAATAAAAAGTAAAGTGTCAAAAACACACTTAGAGGGTGTTTAAATTGTCTTTTTAAAATGGCTTATAAGTTAAAAGTCAACCGTCATAGGTTGGAAACCCTCAACTTTTGGCTTTTGGCTTCTTCTTCTTCTTCTTTTTTGGTACTTTTTCAGCTTTAAAAAAAGTGTTTTTTGTGTTACCCAAACACTTCCAAAACTAAAAAAGTGTTTAAAAGTCAAAAGTCATTAAAAGTAAGTCAATTCAAACACCCACTTAAACTATATCTCTTTCTTTGAGTTTCATACATAAACTATTGAGAGTGGGTTTCATACCCAAACTATTACTATTTAATTGGAGAAACAAACACATCTCTTTTACTACATTCTTGTGTGTCCTACACTCTTTTTTGTTTAAAGAAATCTTGCCTCATGGATAAAACATTCCATTTTAATAAATAAATTATTAATATTAATTAGCAGTTAAAGATTAAAGTATTATTATCCTCTTAAAAAATTAAAATGCTTTTAAAAAAATTAAAACATTTTTCTTATCACTCCATACTACTCTCTCCCCCAAATCTTTATTTTTTAAAATTTCTTGTATAAAGGTTTTTTAAAAAAGGAACATAGGGAGTATTTGGAGACTTATAAAAAAGTAATACTCCTTCCGTTCCTTAGTTATCACATTTTCCTTTTTGATAGTCAAATGAATGAAGTTTGACTAATATTTTAAGATATATTTTTTTTATTATATTAATATGAAAAAAAATTCTAACTTATAATACTTTTAAGAAAAATATCAAATTAATGTAATCTAATTTATGTTTGAAAGTTAGTCAAATTAACTTTGGAAAAACTCAAGAGAACAACTAAAAAGGAACGGAGGAAGTATTTCACATTCAAATTAATGGTCAAACTAATACATACACGTGTCTTGTAAAGAGTAGTTTGGGTCAGAATTCAAAGGTAGTTGACTAGTTTTGGTACACACAATGCATTAAACCATTCATTTACAAATACAGTTACTAATTTTAAGGAGTGACTCAAGCAACTTCTTTCTCTCTACCATTAAACAAAATCAGTGGAGAAGAGATACACAAAGAACCACCAAAAAAACACAAGTTATGAAATGATAACAAATGTGGTGCATTGTTCAAGAGCATTGACTCTAATTCAAGGGGAATAAAACAAAATAAAAAAGACAAAAAAAATAGAGGCAGAATACTAGAGGAGTTGAATTGATCATCCACCCCATTTGTTAATTAGTTTCCTAATAATAATAATAATGGCACAAATGCAACCTGAGAAAGTTGCTTCTAGTGTCCAAGAATCAACACAAGATCAATTTGTTGATCATAATGGTGTAGGTTCTTTTAAGTTTAATGTCCAAGCCCCTGCCTTTGTGCCAAGAAAATCACATGCCACCACAACACCTATTTCAGGAGGATATTTATACCCATGCAATTTTCAATATGTTAATATTGGGGCCCCTAATGATAATAATAATAATAAAATATGTGGGGGTGATCAAGATGCTACCTCCTTACTTCAAGAACCAAATTTTGTTTCATCACTATCTCAAAAGGATAAGCTTCCTGAAGATCTAAGGCTAAAAGTCATCAAACAGGTTATTATTTTTCTCTTTTTTATCTTTATTTATTCATGAATACAAGTGGTGTTTGATCAAGTTTTTCGAGTATCTGCTATCTCCCATCATCCATCGTCAGCACAAAAGTATCAAATATATATAATTTTGTATATTAAGGTTTAGGCAAATGGAAATGAATCTCCTCTTGGGATTTGAACATGGTCTCCTAGGATTTTCACCTGTTTTATTGACATGCTGGTGGTATGGAGGAACATTTTCTTGAAAATGTTTTTTTATTTTTCATGTTTGGTTGAACAGAATTTTTGAAAAATATTTTTCTCTAAAAAAATAAGTTCTTTAAAAATGAGGAAAATGATTTCTTTAAGGGAAGTAGAGAAAATAAGTTTATAAATGACATTTATTGTATTTGCCCACCCACCCAACGCCCCCAATCCCTACACCTTGACCATCCCACCCCCACCACCCTCGAGGCCCCACACCCCACGCCTATAAATTCTTGACACCCATATATTATATATAAATGCTATTGAGTTTTTACTTATCTACCAAACACTAAAATATTATAAGAAACCAACTTAGTATTCAAGAAAAGATTTCTAAGAAAACATTTTTCATGAAAAATATTCTCCTTCGGTACGAAACATGTCACAACGTTGGGTGCCTTATTCTCCTTGCTTTTTTTGACTTTAGTTACTTGATCTTGTTTACTTTCTTTTTAATAGAATTTGGATCAAAATTGGTGTAGTTTCTTAATTTACATCCCAATTAAACATGTTTGATTCAAATGAACTCTTTAACAAAATAGGAAAGTAAGTTCACAATCACAAAGATGGCATTTTTACCTAGCTTTTGTTGTGGAGAGAAAAATGTAGCTTAAAAGGAGTATGAAAACACATGTAATGCAACTGCAGACTTTGTTCTATTACATGACTATTCTACAAACAGATTGCTACAAGAATAGTCTGATTCTTCTCTTATTTTTGAGTTTTTGTATCTTAAAGCTGATAGTTTATATGTTTGATAGGTTGAATACCAACTTAGTGACATGAGCTTGCTCGCGAATGAGAGCTTGTTGAAACAAATGAACAAGGACCCTGAAAGCTTTGGTGAGTGCGCTATTGATATATCGTTAAAGAAAATGTCTGCATTTTTTCTATGCATTGTTTCTCAAGTTCTTGAAAAATATGTGTTCTACTACTACTATTGCAGTTCCCATTACTTCTGTTTCGGCTACAAAGAAAATCAAGTCCCTTATCACCAACAACCAACTAACACTTTCTCATGCCCTCCTATCCTCTACAAAATTGGTAACTTTTCGATTTTAGTTGCAGTGTCTTAACTTCCTTTATTAGATAACAATTAATATGTTCTGTATTGGAAAGATTGTAAGCGATGATGGCAAGAGAGTCAAACGAAAAATCCCATTCACTGACAAGGATAAAGAGGAATTGATGGTACACTTACTTTACTCATATATCGACAGTCTATGGTTTCGGTTAAATTTCATAGTACTAATACTACTCTTCTGAATTCCATTTCTTCAGTTACGCACTGTGGTGGCGGAGAATTTACCTGATGATCACTCTCATCACAACATTGAGAAAATATTTAATGTGGCTGGAAGGTGATGATTATATTCTTGTATCTCGTCCACAAATTTTATCTTTTCTATATGTATGTGTTGTCGAACTAACACATCATGGTGTTCTGTTCCCATTTTAGTGTCAAAACCATCCGAGTATGCCATCCTCAAGATCCTAACACACGAACACGAGGAGACTTGGGCATCAGCAGTAAGGTATTAAGTACTAAGTAACAGAATTGTTCTGTGTTACAAAAGACATACATTTCCCCTTTAGATAGGTGTCTAATTCCTTCTGTTCTATTGTCTTATCAAGCTTCATGCACTGATAGAGTTCGAGCATCCAGAAGCCGCTGAGAAAGCAGTATGCATTTATTTTTGTGCTTCCTTTGAAGTTCTTTTTGTTAACCTCATTTTGCTACAACTTTGGACCATCTAAAACTGTTATTTGCCTAAACTTAATCAGGCGGAGAAGCTAAACGATGAGAGGAACTGGAGAAAGGGCCTTCGAGTGAGGTTGTTGCTCAGACGTTCAGTGAGTTTAATCATTGCATTTTTGCCATTGTTTTTTCATTTACAACAACTAATTTGTTCTGAATATGTTTGTTTCATTCATATCTTGTAGACAGTCTTAAAATCATTAAAATGATCCTGTTTCATTTTTTGGTACATTTTTAAAAAAAATGGTTGTTAAATGTTGTTGTAGCCAAAGTCCGTTCTAAAGAGCAGGAAGTCAGCATTTGAGGGCTGTTTAGATGATGAAGATTGGTTGAGTTCTGAATTAGCAGATGACTCACATCATGTTTCGAATCAATCAGAAGTAGTGGATACTAATGTAAGTATATATATATAGTACTCATGATCACTATATCAAATTCAATTTTATGATTCAAATTTCTCTCGATTCATCTTAGTTTGAAGAGACTTTAGCAGCTGCAACAACAAAGAAAACATGGGGTAAAGGACGTGGTAAAAGTACACGACAAAGAAACCAAATGTACAGCGGACGTGGCCTGATTTCCTCATCACCACAAAGCAGCAACATATACGAAGCACCCGTGAAACAAGCTACAAAAGGACCTAGAATGCCAGATGGAACCAGAGGTTTCACTATGGGAAGAGGGAAGCCCCTCATGATGAAGAGTATTAATATTCAAACTGGAGTACATGTAGCATAAATGGAAGATGATAAATTTTGCCCCGGTTTCACTTGGTAGTCCATGGAAGTCTCAAGTCGAATTCTTTTTGTTGTTAAATATATTCATGTCAATTTTTTCTAGAACTAAGATCCTAAAGTACTGTATAGGTAATTAACTAAGGCTATATGGCTTCCTTGAGACTACCAATTTTGTTTTGTACATTTCTCTTTTTTGTGAAAATTATCATATCCTGGGGAATAATATGACTGAGTTTAAGATTCTGCCTCTCATTCAGTGTTCAGTAATGTGCATTATTAGTTTTTATATGTTGCTGATGAATTCCATAGTAGAGATTTACTTGGATAATGTGGAGGTTAAAAGGAAGCAAAAAATTTTAACCATCTTTTGTTTGAACTTTGAAACATGAAGACTTTTGTTACATCAAAATATCCTGAAAAGTGCTCCACAGTGAACTTATGTTCTCTATGCCCATGTGTGTATTGCTTGTAATGATTATATGTTCTCTATGCCCATGTGTGTATTCCTTTCGCTGGGACAATCATTATATGAAAGGCTTAAGTCATATGCGGCACCTTAAAGTTGTCCGCATAAATCACTTATTAGACACCTCAATTAGGACTAGTACCTATTGAACACTTATATCAGCCAACATTTAAATCGCTTGAGCATTTTTTGCCTACATGGTAAAGGGTATGAGTCACGTAAAAAGGACACGTGAGTCCCTTTTTCTCCCATTTGAAATGGCAATTAATCCCCTCAACGTTAAAAGAAACGGCTCTCCATCTCAAATTCTCATCTTCTCCTTCCAAATTATAAACCCTAAATTTCAAATTTCTGTCCTTGTCAATTGCACTTCTTTCTCTCTTCTTCTTATATTTTGTCTCTCTTCTCCAACCCTTCTCCATTTTCTCTTTTTAGATATGTCGCAAAATTTAATGATTATCGAGGAAGTTGATATATGTAAATGTGGTGATTATTATCATCTGAAAACTTCGAGGACTCCATTGAACCCAGATAGTAGGTTTTTTGGATGCAAAGAATCAAAGGTTTGTAACTATTCGAAAAATTAAAATCAAATTTTTGTCTGCAATTTTTCTATTTATTATTGTTATGTGGTTTGTAGGAAAATGTTGAATGTGGCTATTTTAAATGGATTGATCTATCGCTTGAAAGTGTTGGTGTTCAATCATCTAGATTGGTGTTGTGCTTAATGAATACAATCAAAGATGGTGAAAACCCAATTGATAGACTAAAGGGAAAAGTAAAACAACTTGAAGAAGAAAGGGATTTTTTGAATTTAAATTGAATGAAAATGAAGAGAAGATGATGATAGTGAAGCAGAAACTCAAGGAACTTAAACTATAAAGAGATTGAAAAAATGTCAAATTTAATAGACTTGTGATTATTCTTCTTTGTCTACTAACTATAAAGTGGTTCTTTAATATGGTGTAGTCTTATAGTAGTGTAATGTGTAGTACTTAATAGTTAAAGTTATGTAGTAGTTAGGTGGCTAATGTAGGAATATATTGAATTAGCTGGTCAGTTCTGTAGTAGTTAGGTCAATGTTAAGTTCATATTTTGTATCAAATTGAAAGGTTGAATGTGAATTGATTGACTTTTGTATCACATTGAGAACCTGAGTGTACACTTGAGTTGTCAATAACAAATTGTTATAGTTCATTTGTTCAATATCAAGAGTGAAAGTATTCAGAAACACATTATTACATATATCTTAAAATTGAGCTAAAATCCTCAACTTCAACATATCACAAAGATATTGTTGCCTTAACACAAGTTGTTCAATCACACTATTGCATATATATCTCAAAATTGAGTTAAAAATCACAGATGCAACATATCACAAGGACACTATTGTCTTAACACAAAATTTTCAAAAACAGATAAAATAAATTGTTCAAAAATACATAACACAAGTTGTTCAAAATAAACTAAAGAGTAAATTGTTCAAAAACCCTTTAAACATAGCTCAAAATTATAATAGCTTTTCAGATGAACTACTTCTGGAAGTTTCCATAAATTGCTCACTTTGTTTTTCTTGTTTGCTCTCCTTTTTTGCAACTGTAAGGTGTTGACGGCATCTTTTCCATTCCATTTTAGGCTACGAGGTTTAAAATCAATATCTATATTGATTGATGAAGCACTCTTCAAATTTATTGGTCCATATAGAATCTTCTCACTTAATATACCAGGCTGTAATAGAAGAAAGAAAATGCAAGATCAAAGTATACATCAAAATAGAGTAAACATATTAATGAGTGAACATACATTAAACACTTGGGTCTAGTTGTAGGATCAGAGTAAACACCAAAATCAGTTGTAGGCCTTCTGTTTCCTCCATTAGCAACAACAAATGAGGCAGAACTGTATGGTCTCTTGTGACATGATAAAGATGGCATTTGACTAGAAAAACCATCTCTTTCAGTAATAAATGGGGTCCCTCTCGCATTAGTTTTTTTTTTATCTCCCCAATCCTCTTCCAGTCCCAACTTGCACCTTTTTTTGAGAAGCTCTTGGTATAGTTGTTATGCCCCCAATCTCTTGGTTGATTTGATTGTATAGTTGCATATGTGGTTCTAGCAATAGAGTGTGATGGACCTCCCATTCTAGACTACACAGCATAAATAAGGAGAAATGAATAACTTATACAATAAAAATTAAGTATAAATGAATACGTAAATTAATCTTACTTATGTTTGAGTAGCTCTTGGCATAGCTGAGGTGTCACCACAAACAGAACTTGGTTGGCTTGATTGTATTTTAGACTATATATATAACATAAATAAGGAGATTTGAATAACTTGTACAGTAAAAAGGTATAAATAAACATGTAGATCTAATCTTACTCATGTTTGAGTATCTCTTGGCACAGCAATGCATGGTGTCACCACAAGTAGAACTTGGTTGACTAGAATTTTTTTAACGATCATTTGATGGTGCAAGTTGAGAAGTGCTCCCCTTCCCATACTATATATAAAAATAATTATATGAAAATTATAATATGTATAAACTTTAAGCAATTTACAAATATGAATATAAATTATTGCTTACTCTCGCTGCACACAGAACTCTGTTATGACCAACTTTCTTATATATGGAACAAGTCATCTTTACTCCCCTCCCTTTCTTAAAAGTTTATGAAATTTTCTTGGCTCATCTTTACACTTTCTTATGTTTTTGTTAGGCCTACCTGGCAATTTTTCTTTATTTTGGAGGCTCTATTGATGAATTTGTATTGTCAGGCCACATCCTCATATTAGAAATAAGTTGGATGAAATAGTTGTAAGTCTTGAGAAATATTTCTTTTTATATCAGTGCTCTACATGTTGATCAGGATCTTAATTCAAGTAATAATAAGTACAAATAGCATAAGGGCAAGGAATACCTCTCAACATCCACAACCTGTAGTCACAATACTTCTTGTCCAATTGAACAACAAATGAATATCCCTTCTCACTAATTTCAAAACCATTCACCCCCATTCCATTGAAATTTATACTTATTAGAACTCTTTGTTATCTTCTAGTATTGTCCTTGTTATAGGTGCAATGTTTGTTATCTATGTTTCAACAAATTTGTTCGTGTCTATATATATGTTCATCATTTTATGCCTATTATCTTCTTACATAATAATAATTTATTTATGTCTTGTAGCTAAGATCCACAAATTGAAAGTCTCACACATGCTATTTTCTACAACATCACACTTGGAGGTTATTTTTCTAAATTATAATTTTATGATTAAATATGTAATTGCAAAATATTAACAATATATATATATATAAAAAAAAAATTAGTGTTGGTTCGTGATCACGTGAATGTTCTTGTTTATAATTTTATTCAACTACATCATTTATACTTTTTATTTGTAAAATTAGTGTTAATTCGTGATCACGTGAATGTTCTTGTTTATAATTTTATTCAATTACATCATATATACTTTTAACATTTATTGAAATAAAAAACAAACGCTAAAGCAAACTAGAGTTTAATTTATTAATAGAAGGTCATAAATACAATACTATGCCTGAGTGGTTATTTTAAAAAAAAGGGTACAAGACCAATAACATCTAAGACCAAATTTTAAGAAATTAACAATGATTATTTAGAAAAGTTTGCTCTTCCGTTATATAACGGATATTGATAATTACATATTACAAAGCAAAAAAATAAAATATAAAAAAATAACTTCATTGTTAACGTTCTCTTAGTCTATAGACTATATATATATATATATATATTTATTTATTTATTAATTTTTTTTTAAAAAATTAGCTAAGAAATTTAATTATGAAAAAATATGGACTTTATTGTTGCATATTTGATTTTATACTTAAAATAAGCAAGCGTACCCTTGTCAAAAAATAAAATAGCCTTACATAAATAGTGTTGGTTATTTTAATATATAAATCCTAAAATTAGAACTAAGAGAATTCAAATTCCATAAAAGTTTAATAAGCGATTCAAAAGAGTTTGGTTTTTAATATTTTGTTATTAGCGTCACGGTCGCACAAGCTCTTTTCATACTTTAGCTTTATATATGAGCTAGATTTTTCTATTTTAATATTTTCTTTAAAAATAATTACTAGCAAGTTTATTTAATCTATTTTAAAATAATAAAAATGATCAAAAATATCTTTGAATTATGCGAAATTGAATAAAAATATTTTTAATTTATAATTTGATTAAAAAAATACCTATATTGTTATTTAATAGGTCAAAAATACCCTTTTTAAAATAAATATAATATTTTATTTTTTATACACATTCTTTTTCTAATAATAATTTTCTATTACAAAAAAATTGAAAAAAATAAGAAACACAAATACCTTCTATTTTGTTAGATTTGTTTGAATCATTGTCGAAAAGGAATTAATGTTGGGATTATTTTGATCTTATATATGTGATTGATATTATCAATTAAAAAAAGTATATGCATGTATTTTATTTTAATTGATAAAATGATATTAAGAAAAAAAGAAAGAAGATTATTTTCTATTTATTTATTAGTTAAAGTGTTCTTAAAAGAAAAGAACAAGAAACAAGAATAGAGTTGTTTGGAAGTAGTTTATTGGGAAAATTAAGTCCATGCGCCATAAAAACAAAATAATTACAGATAAATATTCATTTGTAATTAATACCCCAAAAACTACCAATATTGGAAAATGGATCTCCTCTGCAATTAAAATCCCTTCCCAAATTCTCCTGTTCCCCGGTTCTCCTTCTTTTCCAGTTCTCTTTCTTCCCCAATTCTTCTTCTCCCCAATTCAAATCAACACTCGATTCCACAACAGTTTATCAATAGAGAAAATTGTGATTCTCCTACAACATCACGGAAGTTAAAATTCAGAGCAACAATACATTAGTTCTGACATTGAGGCAATAATAGAAGAAACTACTTCCAATTACGAAAATTTAGTCACACAATTCTCAAATCAAATCAAAATTGTTGCTTCTGGAAACACCAAGATCAAATATGCAATTGCAGTTGGATTTTTGCCATTGAAAATATCTAATAATATAAGCGTGGATATATATATAGTGATGGTATCAAAAAGGTTTTCCCAAGTCATTCAATGGTACATGAATGATACTATTATAATATATTTATATATTATCATGATATTAAAATAATATAATTAAGGAACAACAACTGATTCACCAAGTCAATCATCAATCCTTAATGAGGGACTTCTAAAATCCTTAATGATATCATAACAATATATTGCATAGCAGAAAATTGCACAAATATTGAATGATATTGTCATAGTATATATATATATTGTGATGGTATAGGTATAGGGTTCCAAACCTGCGCTTCTTCAAATATCCCATAAATCTAAATAAAGTAGGGACTTCAAAGCTTGACTAAGAAGGGAGAAAGTTGACTTTGAGAAAGAAAAGGGTTATTCACATTTCATTTGATGGTCAGAAGCGAATTGAAAGTTAAGCAGTGGGAATTCTAAAGATTCCCCGGGGGAAAAATAGAGATGTCTCCTACGTTACGAGGGGGAGATGAGAGATATTTTGTTCTACCACAAAAAATTATTTGATTCTTGTCTTTCAAAAAAATTCCACGACATACCCGAAAAATCCTATCATAAAAGTGAATTGAACTTAGGCTAGGAAGGGGGCACGGCGGGTAATTACTTTGAGCCGAATTGGCATAAATGGAGCTAATTAAAAGTGTACTATGAACAGATCATTAATTTGTTTTTTTTTGTCCAATAAGTATAATTTTCTCCAACATTTTGTAGAACTGAAATAATTTAAAAGAAAAATAACAATATATTCCCTCCGTCCAATAATAGTTGTCTACTATACTAAAAATAGATGTACAACAATACTTGTTCAGTTTAGAAAATCAAGAGATAATTTAACTTTTGTGTCTGTTATACCCTTGCTATTAAATATTATTTATCATCTAACACATTTCTCAAAGCATTAAAATTAATAAAGTCAAAGGATAAAACAGTAATATTACCCTTATTATTTATTATTTCTTAAGGAGTGAGCCAAGTCAATAGTGAACAACTATTGTTGGACAGAGGGAATATTTATTTGAAAAGTAATATTTTTGATCCATTAAGGGACCGTTTGGTAGGGAGTATTATGATAAATAGTCCATGTATTATGTATGGTATTATTTAGTACTTCCTCCATTTCAAATTAATTGAACTGTTGAGATGTTTCACACCCTTTAAGAAAAGAAGATTAAGACATAAATTAGGCATAACTTTCCATTTTTACCCTTATTAATTATTGTCAAATTTATGATTAAAATAACTAAACATTAATTATATAACAAATTCCAATACTAACTAATGAAGGGTAAAATTTGAAGAATATTCTAAAAGTAGCTTGAAGATTGAACAATTAAGTTAATTTGAAAAATGAAAAATGTATCAACAATTCAATCAATTTGAAATGGAGGGAGTACCATGTTTGGTAAGAATTTGGGCCTATGTATATATAACTAATCCATGGATTAGTTATATATCCTACATGGTATTAGAGGATGTATTACTAATACCTTCCATTTGGAGGTATTAGTAATACATAGGATTTAATACCATGAGATAAGTTTATGTAAAGACAAAAATGTCCCTCAAATCATTTTATTTATTTTCTTGATTTTATGTTTTATATCTGTATTAGTAAATTTATTTAAATAAATTAGCTTACAAATTATTTAGAGAGAGTTGTTTGTTACTAAATAAATCCAATACAAATCAATACAATATTGGAAATGTGAGTTGTTTAATATTTACTAATTAAAAAGGCAAATATATTACTACATGACGTTTGTGATCTTAAATGAATGTATTATTTGTTGATATTACTAATATATATAAGCCAACATGAGTGGGACTAACATGACTTTAATTTTTTGTACCTTATGCATTACGTCGTTGTACTTTTGTGGGCATTAAGTGTTTGTACGTTCAGTCTTGCATGTTTGTACCTTTAATATGTGAAATCCTCTAATTAATCCCTTCTAGGACTCTCTCTGGCCCTGTTTTATTGGTCCTCTAGCACGTGGGCAGCTATTGGCGTCAATTAGCTATTTGCCTTTGCATATATGCTGAAAAATCAAAAGTGTGCTCTCGGTTCACTTCTCCAGCTGAATTTCTTCAAGCTTCAAATTGCTAGGTTTGGTCCTTCCCTTTTCTTTTTGTGCAATTGTTTCTTAATTTTTCTTATGTGAATGTTCTCTTCGCTTTGTCCTGCTCATGCACACTTCTATGTTCTTTTGTCTTTCATGTTTCCGCTTCTACAGCTTATCTCCTTCAACCTTCAAATTGCTGGGCTTTGGAATTTCCTTTTGGTTCCTTTCATCGGCTTTCATGTTTACCACAATTCTTTGTTGTTTGTTCTCTCATGTTTCTCCTCTGTTTACAGTGATAAATATAATTTTTGGTCTTTTTCTGTTGCTTTCATTTTTTTATTTGTTAGTTTCTATTGCATCTTACTGCTCATGCGCACATTGTTGTTTCTTCTATGTGTTTTGCTTGTTCTGCTCCATGAATTTTCTAATCTTTTTTCTGCAATTTTGTTTGTTTTGTTTGTTCTGCTCATGCAGACATTGTTGTTTCTTCTATGTATTTTGTTAGTTGTGCTCATGCACACTTCTTTGTTGTTTATTTTTGGATGTTTCAACTCTGTTTTTTTGTCACGCCCCGAGCCTATACTTTGAACATGGCCGGCACTCGAGAACCATCTCTGGTCCCCAAGCGAACCCCTTCGCCTGGCTGACTACTTCGCGGAAGATTTACTCAAAAGGTAACAAGCTTAGAAATTAAATTTAAAACATTCAAACTCCCACAAATACTTAACTCAAACTGTCTGAAAATACTTAAGTTCAATAATGATAATACATTACAAAACAGTCTCGAAACATCTTAACAAAAGGGAAAAATACTGAGAGACTCCTCAACTATAACTATCTATGAAGCCTCTAAAAACTAAGATAGATGTCGGGACATGACCCTCGACATCTTAACAGAACAATAAATATAAGTGTGAAGCCCTCCGGAAAGCAAAGAGGCTCACCAAAGCTAGTTGGAGTGCAAATGGTATCAACGAAGCGCCTGTTGATGACCCTGAACACCTGTATCTGTATCATAAAAAGATGCAGGTCGAACGACATCAGTACATTGAATGCACGAGTATGTAAAATGGCTAAGTAAAACAATAACTGAACTGATTGGGCTAGAAGACTACTCACCTCAACTCAATTCAACTCAATGCAAAGCAATAATAAGAGATAGCATATTTAAAACTTTGTAAATAAAAGATGCTAACTCAAGGATGTATATAAAAATATAATAAATTACGCTTTACTCTTATTTGAGAGATTATCTAACTGACAACCATCACTATGAGCTAAGTGATGATACAACGTCTCGCCCACGCTGCCAGAACTATCCTATACCTTGCCGGGGTATAGAACAACCTCAACTAAGTGGATCCACTAAGCTCTGCCTGAAGGCACTAAGAATTCATCTAAAAAGTATGATCCTGTACTCATGTTGGCTACATGGTTTATGAGGATTTTGAGTTGTCAGAACTCATCCCCATATCGGTGCTCAATACTACTCCCAATAAATATATGTACTCATGCTCAAGTAGAAATACTCTTTCTCTATTTTGAGGTAATTACTCAAAAGATACTCTTTAAGAGGCAATGTCTCAATTATCTCTCGAAACTCCTTTAACTCTTTATGAAAATCAAAGTTCTCTTTCTCATTGAAAAAAAATGATAAATTTAGAAATCAAGTTCCCTTAAACTTTACTTAGAATGTCTCTTTAAACTTTCCTCAGAACTCCTCTTTACTTTCTCAGAAAAATCAATATAAGATAATTGTTCGGTTAAAAAGATTCTCAATAATAACTCAATGAATACTCAAATAATAGGGTTCATGCTGAAAATTAGACATGAACAATCAACTCAAAAATCTCAATGCTTAATATGTAGCAACTAAAAAATTAGGAATAGCAACTCAGAATTCAACGATAAAACTCATCTCAAGAATTATCAAAACTAAGGATGTAACCCTAGATTATTCTTTACTGATAGAGAGTAGATGTAGGGCGTGAGGACAAACTCAACCCTAGATTATTTCTCGCATTTCATTTGCTGCTTATATGGGAAGCCTGGTGCATATGGGGTTGTGACCCTACCCTTCTCAGTCAGAGAAGGAATTAATATACTTTTGGCTGGATTTGTTCCTATAGAAAATCTACGTTTCCGTGATGAGTCTTTTACTTTTAAGGTAAAACTCAGATTGTTGTGTAACCCCACACGTCATGGTAAAACTATTATCTGAACGTTAACATTTTTCCATAGGTTGCTGAAACCCCACAAGAGGCCGCTGAGGAAATTGAATCATATGCACGTTTCAGGTATCCAACCATGACTAAGACTCAGGGTAGTTTCAAGCTTAAGGTTGCCGAGGGTGAATTTACCGATTCACACATTGTTGTGATGCTTGGTGAGGATGGGACTGGGAAGACAACCTTCATTCGCATGCTGGTATGCTTTGCTTTACAAATATGTCATGTCTGAAATGACTGCTGTTTCCAGTCTTCTGTGTTATAAAGACTCTTCCACTTGTGTTTCTGTATATTGTAGGCTGGACTATTAAACCCTGATATGGTGGAAGGTTCTAATGTTGAGATACCAAAGTTTAATGTTTCATTCAAGACCCAGAAAATTAGTCCAAAATTTCAATCCACCGTGAGGCATTTACTACATCGAAAAATATACGTTTCTTATATGCACCCCCAGTTTTGTTCACATGTGATGAAGCCTCTCCAAATTGAGCAATTGATGGACCAACAAGTTGTGAATCTTTCTGGTGGTGAGTTGCAAAGAGTTGCCTTAGCCCTGTGCCTTGGAAAGGTAATTTTTCTCCCACTTCGTAGAACTGCTGCTTTGGTTGTATTGTACATTGATCTGGTAGATGTCTTGGTCCAATCAAACAGAATCTACATTCTTTTTTCTTTTTTGGCTCTTAATGACAGATACCACATTTCTTTCTTTCTATCCTTCTCTTAATTTTACTTTATTGTATCCTACTTTTGCCGAATGGCCTTGCAAATGTTGGCTATCGGACCCTAATTTAGAATATTTGGATGTATTGGAGATGAAACTGTAACAGCTTTGTTGATGTTCTTTTCTGTATTTTGCAATACCTTCTAGGCACTCTATATTAATGAAATTTCCACTTAACTTAGAAGGTTCACTTTGCCTTTCAATTTTACTGCAGGTTGTGCTATGATTCTTTTATGTGCTTGTGCTATGATTCTTTTATGTGCTTCTATTTGAGGAGTTACTTTTCAACAGGCTCAATGCTGCTGTCACCAAGGTACAACTAAACTCGGCCATTGAGATTACCCAACCCCGTGTCTTGGCAGAGCAACCCGCTATGCCCTGTAATTGAGACGCATTCTGCATAACTCACATGTGCAATCATGTATTGCAGCCATGGCGTGGTTAGCTTCTCTTTCGCCTTATCATAACACAAATCTGAGCCTCAAATTGCTATAAAAAAAAAAGGGAAAAGGGTCCAATTTATCCCTTTACTATGCACAAGAGGCAATGTCTTTTCCAGAATTAATGTGGGAGATATTGAACCCACGCTCTTCTGCATTTGCAATTTTAGTGCTTCTCATTCGCAATGTATCTCCATCTTTTGATAAACAGCCGAAGAATGAGGCATTTGAATGAAATGTTCAATTTTTGAGGGCTGGTTGCCTCCCTTCTCTGGCAAGCCCCGATTTTTTTTTTGAAGTTTTGCATTTATGTTGAGGAGTTACTTTTCAACAGGCTCAATGCTGGTGCCACCAGGTACTCACTTACCCTTTCAAAGTTTCAAAGTTCTTTATCATTTTACTAGGTATTCAATGGAAAGATGGTGTGTTGTTCTTAAAGGCCCCACTCGCACAACTGTAATTATATATTTTCTGATTTTGTTAATGTTTTCAGGGTCAATACATGGGCTACTGAGAATATGGCAAGTCAATGGTGAGGTTCTTTAATGCATTCTTATGTTCCTTCATTTCCTACTTCTGATGATGAGGACATATGCTTTATATGAAAATGATATACCTTTTCTCCTCAACATACATCTTTTTAAGTGTTCAATTGTCATCATAGCAGATTGCTTTTTGATATAATATTGCATTGTTCTGTCTCCATCCTACCAACTGCAAGAATCCTTCACGCTTTATCAATTTGTACAGCAACGTTATCTCGTGAGATTCTGACGCTCTTCCTTTAACTTTAACAGTTTTTTCATATATGTCTACTCATTCACTAATTCAACACAATTTTTTAGGTGTACATTGTATTAGGAAAAATTCAATGGGAATACACGGGGGCTCCGTCAGCAAAATTCTCAGAGGTTAGTACTATATGGAAGCCCATAGTTATTTTTGGCAATTTTCCTCCCCTTTTTTCCTCTGCAAATTTGTTCCATTCATAAGTTTGCATTGTTCTGACAAAAAGCACTATAACGCTTTATACGACAGAGAGGAAGCAATCCTTAAACTCATGTTGCTCCTTCATAGGGTGCAAGGTGTTCTGCACAAGTTATTGTAAGCTTCTTCTGCTCAATTCCAGCAGCATCGAAATCGTTTAGTGATTGTTCCTCTTCTTTGTTGTTTCAGCTTCTACTACTTAGTTCCTTCAAAATTGGAATTGCTTCCTCTCTGAGGCTATAATTCTTTTATGTCCTTCTATTTTACAGTGCATGCGAGTATAAATGTCACTTAATATTTGGTTATTACATTTAATATAACCACTCTATTCATTAATTGAACCAAATTAATATGAATTCGACTGTTCAAGCAGGAACAAATTCACTTGCTTACGTCGTTGGTCTCACTCTATCAATGACTCTCTTCATTTGCAAACCCATGCACAGGATGACACAACAATTGCTGACAACGTTACAACTCCTTCGAATACATCTAAGTCCTGAAACTCAACAGTTGGGAGATATATTTACTAAAGGAAAATTACTGCCTGCCATGCTTTGTTCAGGAAAATCAACAGTTGGGAGATATATTTAGTTTTAACAATTTCCTGTTTATAACTGAAGACACATACAAAACCTTTAATTTCTAATAACGTTGTAATATTTTTGGATTTTGATAACCAGAGTATTAGTATATATATATTTATGTGATTTTCTAATTATTTGTATTTTGAACAATTTATAAAATTGCATACATATTAAAATTACAAGTTGCAATTTTTATGTATAAATGAAGATGGTTTATTCAATTTTACTATTGTTTATCATCTTTTTGATTTTAAAAGTAGATGGTTCATCTTTTTACATTGAAAATTGACATTTTGTGAATGATCAATTTATTAAGATGACAATTATTAATTTTCAAATAATCCAATTGAAAAAATAGAAAACATGACAACAAAATTGTTCTTCTCCTAGCTAGTTAGAAGATCATAAAAAAATAATATTGTCCAGAAATTATCTACCTTGACCCAATACATAATAATTCAAGGGTATAATTGGAAAGAAGCTTTTTATAGAGTTTTAATCCAAACACAAGATGAGGTGGGAAATAATAAACCAAACACTTGATCCCTTCATTACTAATTCCTGCACTACTAATCTCTGCATTACTAATCCATGTATTACTAATTCCTGCGTTATTAATCTTTGTACCAAACGCCTTAAGTATTAATAACATATTTTTATTAATAACATATTTTTGGACCAAATTATTAGTGCTAGAAATAGATTTTTTTTGGGGTTCAAACTGAGACGTTTTTAAATTAAACAAATTAACTTTGGACATTTTTTGTTAGATATAGTTGAAGACAATTTTTTAAACCTTTTCCTTAAAACAATGAAACCCAGCTCCACTTTAGATTCTCCGGCGGCGTCTATCAATTGAAGCGCTTTACTCCGTTTCGTTTCGTTTTGCAAAGGAGGCAAAGCCTATAGTCTGTTCCAATTCGATTTTGCAAGCAGGGTTTTCTCCAGATTGAACTGCTTAATTATCAATTTTACCAAAATTTGTATGTTCAAACCAATCTCTACTTCTTGAATGATTGTAATTCCATTATGAATTGTGTTGTTCATACTTGGGTAGTTTTTTTTTTTTTTTTTAATTTGCAGATTCTTGTATAATACAAGAAGGGTTACCTCAATACTGAAGTGGGGTACTTTTTAATCTTATCAAAGATTGGATTTTTAGAGGATGAAACAGTAGGTGAAGATCTATGACGGACAAGTACAATGTTGAAGCTGCAGAAATTCTTGCGAATGAGGCACTGGTAATTGTTTCTTGTTTCCTGTTGAGTTAACTTATGAGTTGTGGGTTTAGTTTAATTAACGCAATGAATTAGGTTTATGGAGGGGTTTTATGGGTTCTTATTACATTTTTGGTGTTTTCTTTTGTGTAGCGCTCGCCAATTTCGGAAGCAGTGCCTATATATGAGCAGCTTCTATCCACGTTTCCAACAGCTGTGAGTTCCGAATCTGAGTACTGCTAGCTTGATTGAATTACAGTTTTCTGTACGAATAGAAGACAGAACAAGAGAACTTTTCTTGTAACAATCTGTTATTATTGTTATTTTATCTTTGTCTGAGGTGGAGTTAAGTTGTTAGTTAGTCCATTGAAGTAGAAATTAAAGCTAATCAACATTTGACATTGACACAATTACTGATTAAAAGGGAAAAAAAGAGAGATGAAATAAGAAAGCTAAATTAGCCCTACTTCATCTGTTCAAGCGATGGCCATGCTCATTGATTTAGTAATGATTGTCGAGACTGATCAGCTAGAAACACGGCCGTTAATACTCTTTGAAGCGAGAGTTATACTTCTAAATTTTTCAGTACATCTTACATATCACTTCAAGTGATATATTTCATCATTCCACATAAATGTTCCGTTTCTTTTTCTGTACCATAGAAGGCTGGATTTAATTCATCCTTATGTATCCAACGGGATACTTGGATGTATCTTGTCAACATTGTTTGTTGAACTTCAGTCCCCTGTGTACTAGGATATTCTTTTTGGAATATATTATTAAAATGGTCTCTAATTCGCTGTTTATCCACAAGTTTGCTTTTCATTACTGTTGATATCCTTAATGTTTGACATTTATTATTAAGAAAAATGGTTTCTAACCTCAGCTGTAGGTGAAATTTGGACAGTTTTTGAACAAGCTCCAGCGCTAGAATTAGGATTAACTTAGAATCTTAATCATAAGAAGATATGTAGAATGTTTGGTAGGTTCTCTTAATTTCCCAATACTACCCTTGCAGTTTGCTAGGTCAATGGCTATTTGATAAAGAACACTGATGATTGAGATACCTTTAGAACCACATGAAGATTAAGAACTATATCGGTACACATCACATACATTAGGAATCAGTTTTTGGTAATTTACACAATAAACTAGGATGAAAATATTTCGCTCAATATAAAGCATGTGAGTTAAGTGGCTCACCTATTTTGATTTGAGAGTGAAAAGAGTGTACTTGTACTCTAAGAACTGGAGGTGGCAAATTATATTTAGGTAGTGCGGTGGTGTTAGAATGTTAAACAATTCGTATGAGGTTCAAATATTGCCTTCATGTAGCGTTTTCTTCTCACGTTCTGTATCTATCTGTAGGAGGAGGTGCAGGATATCCTTACTCAAGCTTTAATGAAGAATATAGACTAATCGACTGTCTCAGTTTTCCTTACATGTTAGTAGATGAACTGAGTTTCTTTTTTGGTAACTGCACAGCTATTTGCAGCATCTTGGTGCCTTCTGATGAAATAAAACTTTGCTTTACCTGATAAAAAATATTGTTCAAGCTTTAAGTTCTCAAATTTGCATAGTCATGTGAACTTGATTTTCCGCCAAAGTGCTCTAGAAAGAAAATATGCTATGCCAAATCTATGATTAGGAAGAGGTTTTTTGGGGCCTTGAAGACATCTTCCCTTGCTGATGTTGTATTTACTTTTATCTAGGCAAAATACTGGAAGCAATATGTTGAGGCACACATGGCGGTAAATAATGATGATGCGACAAAACAAATATTTAGTCGCTGCCTGTTAAACTGTCTACAGATTCCACTTTGGTATGTTTATTTTGATGATATTTTCTTGGTTTGGATTTGTTTTTGTTGTCCATGTTTCTTTTTGTCAGTGGATCTTTTCTAGCTCTCACATTTTGGTGTGGGATGGGGTTGGCACCTTGGAGTTTCTGGGATGTTCAACCCTTTGCATCTTCATGTCACTTAGAATGGATTGGAATTAACATGAATGATTTTGATGGTGCAGAAAAACTGCTTTGGAGGTTTAAAAGCAGTTTGATCTTGTTTTTTATTGCTGAAGTTCTAAAAATTATTCCAACCTATACTGACCGTTTTGTACCTTTCTCCTTGCCAAGAAAAGCACGGACTACAATGTCGAAATGTTTGCATATTTATGTGTTTTGGTTACTTGATGCTTCACATTTTAAGTTGAAGATCCCGTTGTTTATTTACCATGAAGAGATCATTAGATCTTTCAATCTGTTTGATTTTAAAGTCTACTTTTTCACACTTGGGGGATCACTATTTGGAAGCATACTTCTTACTGGAACCTGTCTTCATCAAGTTGTGCTTTTGCCTTGAGATGTGTTATGCTCCCCTATTTTCTCTCCCACTAGTTATATGCCTTTACCGAAAACAATTCATCTCTCCCACTCCCTACCTCCATCCATGTGCTCTGACTAGCATGTGATGTACGTCACTTGTAAAACAATTCAACCACCCCTGCAGAAATCCCACAAGATTCTAGCAAATTGATGAGAACTCCAATAACCCTCATGGACACACATGAAATGGTGAAAGAAAATTAAAGGATAAATGGGATAAGACACTCAGATAACTAATGACACAAAATCAAGTAACAAAATTGGCTCACTGAAATTATTAGCTAATAATCTTAATTGAAGATTGTCAAGAAAGAAGGGAAAAATCAAGTAACTGATGCAAATTAGAGAACAACAAGTAATAGTACTTGATACCAACTAAATTAACATTCAAGTACAAGATATAAGGGAGAGAGAATTTGAACCCATACAAAACCACTTACTAAGAAGCAAGATCCTCTTTTTAGAAGAGGTAAAGGTCAATCCGAACAAGGGGATCTCTCAGAAGATAATTTTTCATCAAAAGTTCAACACTAAAGGCTATGAGCTTAGCCCAATCACAAACTAAAGAAGATCATAAGGACCCGTTTGACAATCAGATTTTTCATTTTTTTCCGGATTTCTTTTTCACTTCATTTGAAAATCAACGTTTGGTCGTGGAAATTCCAAATACAAATTGAAGTTGTATTTGGAATTTGGAAAACACCCAAAAACCTTGTTTTCACTTTTTTCTCTCACTATATTTTTCTTTTTCAAATTTTACGCTAATTTTTTTATCTTTATAAAAATGACCATATTTAAATTATATTTCATATTTTTTAGGAAAAGTACATTCAAACAACCAAATATTATTTGCAAAAATTATAACCAAACTCCAACTTCAAAAATTCCAATAAGAGTGAAAAATATTAGTGATAGATAGCTCGAATATATGATCAAATCTATGATATATGTGACTATTTATTTGAGATATTACTCTTTTAGAGCAGATTTGTTTGTATGTTTTAGGTAAATAAGTCAAGTTGGGTGTGTTTGCTAGTTTTTAGAAATTGGGGGCATAAACCATATTTAAAAGACGTTCAGTCAAATTCTAAATAGTTTTTGCAAAAAGTATGGCCAAACACAACTCCAACTCCGACTTCCAAATTTCAAATAAAGTAATTTTTTTTTGTTTTCATGGCCAAATGCCCACTAAATAACTAGGTAAGGCTTGTGGCCCAATTAGGTTGACCATGTGGGCTGCAAGTGATTTGGTCACAAGAATATGTTTGTGGAAGTCCAAATGCAAGTACTTAGTCAATATCTTGGTAAAACGTGGTCAACTCTGGTCAACCTCGACTCAACCTCGACTCAACCTCGACTCAAACTTGGTCGGCTCTTCGTATATGTCCTTTGGTCTTAAAAGTGTAAGCCCATGAGTATGTTGTCATCACCTTGGAGCTACTTCTTAATCTTGAATTCCTCCTAAACCTTACGTCCACATGATCTCTGATAAGGTCCCTAGTTTTGATTGAGTCGCTGGACGATTAATTGGAAAGTTAGGCCCAACACTTAGGTCTACGCCCTTGTTCTTGTTCCTTGACTTGCCTATGATTGCTGAATTTTGCAATTCATTCAGGGAATCGTAGACCTTGGAACTTATTTGAGAAAGTTCTAAATCTTTGTAACTTGATAAAATCCAACTTGTTTTATGAATAATGTCAGCTCTCTTAAATAGAGGTTTACTTTAGCAAGAGTCCTAATAAATTAGAAATAACAAAGTCCTATAATATTGAAATTATTAGAATCCTAATCCACTCAGGGAAGTTCTATTCGACTAACAAAATAATTCAGAAAATATTAATCATTCTCTGTCCCATTAATTCTCATATCTATAATATTGTTTCTCGACAAACGCATCAATGACTAGAATTTCCCAATTACCACGATTAAGACGTGATCGGAGCACAAAGCAAGAGGTTGGAATAACACGTCCTTGAACCGGTGGAAGAGTAGGTGGAGTTGCAAGCACCTCACCCTTGAATGACTTAAGAAGCGACACATGAAACACATCATGGAGCTTGCAACTTGCAGGTAGACCAAGCTGATAAGCAACAGATCCGATTCGCTTCAAGACCGCAAAAGCACCATAGTATTTTGGTGCAAGCTTATGATAGAAACGACTAGCTAGAGTTTTTTGGCGATATGAATGTACACATAACCAGACATAAGATCCTGAAGAATTGGCGACTACTTGACCTCTGCTCAGATTTCCTCACATATCAAAGTTTCTGGCTTAGAGATAGCAAATAACATATTTTAGCCTCTTCTCCTTGTGAAAATGCATATGAGCAGTATTCAATCGCTTGACCTTGTATTCCACCCGAAAATCAAACCCCATCAACTTGCTAAGCCAATGTTGTTGAGGAGAAGTAGTAAGACGTTGATCTAACAAGTATTTAAGGTTGTAGTGATCTGTTTGAATCAGAAAGGCTCGACCCAAGAGATAAGGCCTCCAATGATGAACTTCCTTTGTCAAGCCTATCAATTCACGGTCATATGCTGGAAGTTTCAAGTGTTGTTCAACTAGTTTACAACTAATAAAACCAATTGGATGTCATTGCGGTTGAAGGATTGCCCCTATTACAACACCCGAAGCATCAAACTCAACAACAAATTATTCTTCAAAGTTTGGTTACTGTAACATTGGGGCAGCGACTAATGCCTTTTTAAGAGCTTCAAAAGAAGCAAGGGCATTATCCTTCCACTTAAAAGAATTTCGCTTTAGCATACTTGTTAAGGGGGTAACAATCAAACCGTAATTCTGGATGAATTTATGGTAATATCCTGTCAATCCTAAGAATCCACACAACGTTGTTGTTGATTGTAGTTGAGGCCAGTCCATCACGACTTCAATTTTGCTAACATCAGCTGACAGCTATGTTTGAGGCTATGTGACCCAGGTAAGCTACTTGATTTCCGCCAAAGGAACATATGTATTTTTTAAAATAAAGACGATGAGCTTGCATCAACTCAAAGATGATTCGCATGTGTGACAAATGATCCTTCCAAGTCCTGCTATACACAAGGATGTCATAAAAAAATACAAGTATAAATTGACGTAGGTACTTTTGGAATACCTCATTCATCCATGCTTGAAAGGTAGAAGGAGCATTAGTCAATCCAAATTGCATGACAAGGAACTCGAAATGACCATGATATGTTCTGAAGCCGTTTTCTCAACATTCGTAGCTTCCATGCGGGCTTGATGATAGCCATAGCGAAGTTCAAGCTTGGTGAAAAATTGTGTTCCATGCAATTCTTCAAGTGATTCCTCCACTACTGAAATGTAATTTGTATTTTACTGTTTTGGCATTTAGCTCCCTATAATCCACGCAAAAGCGCCATGTTTCATCATGTTTCCGGGCCTAGCAGTACAAGTGATGAGGATTTAGAACGACTGGGTTGAATAATGCCTGGTTGAAGCATTTGATCACAGTTTCTCAATCTCATCTTTCTGAAAATGAGGGGTAGTGATAGGGCCGAACTACCACCAAATTAGTTCCTGATAGTAAACATATACGATGGTTGTAGGAACGCAATGGAGGCAGACCTACAAGTTCTTGGAATAGGTCATTGAATTCGGCTAATACCTTCTTGAGCTCACCTTGCTTAGAATCTTGTAAAGATGTAGGTGTGGCTGGTATAGTTGTTGTCCATGTAAAATGATATGCTTCCTCTTTACTTGAAAGCTCATGCTCAATAATGCAAAATCCCACAAAATATGCCCCTAGTGTTTGCAACTACTTGTTACCTAAGACAATATCAAAAACATCCAAAGGAATCACATATAAATCAACACGGAAGGAATGGTCAATTACACAAAATTGCACTGCTATGCGAATGCCCAAATCAGAAATCTTCTCGCCATTTGCCACTGATACGTAGAGATTTCTTCGATGTTGGATAGGCAAGTCTAAATGTTGGGCCGTCGTTGAACTAATAAAACTGTGTGTACTACCTGAATCCACTAAGATAAGGAACAACTTCTTATCAATTACAACTTGCAACTACATAGTATTTGCATGTTGTTTGCCTGTGATAGCATGAAGTTGGTGGCAGTCTCTCGACTATCTGTCGGTACGTCTTCAAATTCCCCATCCTCGATTTTCAACCAAAATAACTTTTTGCTCTTGATGGCCTTGAACATAAGGATCACAGTTGTAGCACAACTCCTTTGCACGTTGGGGAACCATCTTTGTGCGAGTCAACTTTTTCATAGAAGGATTAGAAGCAATTACCTTAGGTTGAACTATAGCCCCTTTATGTGTTGGAAGAAATTTGTATATTCTTTTCAAATGCTCTCACCAGACTCATTGCTTGTAGTAGGCTAGATGAGTTGTGCAATTCAACATCGAGACGAATCAAATCAACTAATCCTGTTGTAAACATATCTACTTGTTGGTCTATACATACAAATGAAGCACTAGCCAACATTTTTTGGAAGTTCATCTGATAATCTTCAACGAACTAGTTTGTTTCAAGTTGATCAGCTCTCCTAATGGGTTGTTTTTCATTGGTGGACCAAAACGAAGAGTACAATATTCTTTGAAGACCATGTTAAATTGGGTTCCTCTTGTTCTAGTTGATAAACCCACTATTGAGCCTCCCCTACCATGTGAAAAGCAGCTAAACCTACTTTTTCTTGGTTAGTTGTATGCTGGTTAGCAAATCATTTATCATGACGGTGAAGCCAAATAAGAGGATCTTCACTTCCATCATAAGTAGAAAAGTCTAATTAAGTGTATCCAAGAACGATACCTCTTCGTCCGTTGTTGTCATCAGTACCAAACTTATTGTTGTTGTTTCTTCCTTCTAGATGCACATCTGGTTGTTCACTTGTCCTGGTTCGTACAGAAGCAACACTATGTCTCCAACTTCAACTCCCTTCACATGTACTCTGGTGCGGATTAAGGTTTCAATTTGTTGCGATGGTTGTTGGAATTTGGTGACAATCCTTGCTTCTGAAGCTTTGCTACTTTTGCTTTGGTTTGAGTTTGGTCTTTCTGTAACAGGCTTCACAATTTTGCTTCTACAGTATTTTCGTCCATGGTGACAAGCTCTACTACCAATTTCTTAAGGTCTCTAGTTTTGGGTCAAGTCGATGGACGATTAACTCGAAAGTCAAGCCCAACACACAGATCTGAGCCCTTGTTCTTGTTCCTTGACCTACCTATGATTACTGAATTTTGCAATTCATTTAGGGAATTGCAGACATGGGAACTTGTTTGGGAAAGTTTTGAATCTTTGTAATTGGTAGAATATGAATAGGAACAAGAATAGTATGTACAAACCTACTTAGAATAGGGATAGGGATAGGAATAAGAATAGGAATCTGAATAGGAATAATATATAGAATCCTACTTGGAAAAGGATTCTAATGTAGTGTCCTAGTTGGAAAAGGAGTCTAATGTAGTGTCTATAAATAGGGTCTCAGTGTAATAATGTAGAGAACAATTCAATAGTAATATTTTCTCCTATATTTCTCATAGTAACTTGATAAAATCCAACTTGGTTTATTAATAACGTCAACTCTCTTAAATGGAGGTTTAGAGTAGCAAGAGTCTTAGTAAATTAGAAATAACAAAAGTCCTATATAACTGAAATAATAAGAATCCTATTCTACTCAGGGAAAGTTCTATCCGACTAACCATATAATTCAGAAAATATTAATCATTATCTTTCCTATTAATTCTCGTGTCTCTAATATTGTTTCCCCACAAACGCATCAATAACAATCTCCCCCCTCTTGTAGCATATGGATTTCTTGTACTGCTATATCCTTTTGGCACAAAATATTATAAATATTCGGGAATGTGAGTCTCCACTTCTCTGTCCCACACCATCATGACTCAAAAAATTGATCCTGCTTTTCATTCCTCATCCCTACGCTGAAGGCGATATTGCCACCAAAATCTTTCCATCATTTCATAATATTCCTATAAAGTCCACACCTAATTGGAACTTTGATATGTTTAGCCTCCGTCTTGCTTGTACAATTGTATACTTTTCCGCTATCCACAAAACAATATTTCTCTAGTAGGGCCTAATTGAAACTAGGCTCTAGTTCACCCTAAGGCCCTCCATCTCTTTGAAGATTCTAAGCAAAACATTTTTTTCCTCACTATAGAAAAAAAGAAAGGGGACAAAAAGAAAAATAGGGAAAAAGAGCTTGTGATTTAGAGGTGCTAGAAAGGGTTAGGGAGATGATTAGTGGAAGGCCATGCAATTGAGTTTTAATAATTATTTTGGTGGAATTTGATGTGCTTCTTTTGTTCTTTTAGCAGAATATCGGTGGAGTAAATGGTTTTTATTGTTCTATTTATATTTTTAGGAGTTCTTCTTTTGATTATTTTTCTTTGGTATGCATTGACTCAGAAATTTCTCATGGTAATTATGTGGATTGCAGGCGCTGTTACATCCGTTTTATCAGGAAAGTCAACGACAAGAGGGGGAATGAGGGTCAAGAAGAGACAAGAAAAGCTTTTGAGTTCATGCTTAACTATGTTGGTACGTTACCTTAAGAAATATTCCAAGATTGAAAATACCTGCTTGGTGCATCTAATTTTGTATGCTTATCCAATCTATTATGCTAATTACCATGTACATGCTTTCCCTATACCCTCTACTTTTTCCGTCCCAATAATTAGACTGCTAGTATGGAATTCTTCTTTTAAATATTAGACTTACCATGATTATATTTCATCAATTTGAATGAAAGTAGGTGAGCTCCAATTTGTTTAATGCCGTCTTGAATGTTGTGGGAAGGAAGGGACTTGAAAAGAAAGTGAAAATGCGATTGTTTAGCTTACAGAGAGAAGGAAGGTCAATAAAATGGAGTATAGTTTCTTTCCTATCTTTTTTTTCTCCAACCATCATGAGTAGAAATTTTCTTTCACTTCCCTATTTTTCCTCTTCACTTTTTTTCTCTTTCCATTGTTATAGTTTTCAAACAGACCCCTATAAAGAAACTTCCCTTTAGGTTAAGTGTATGGCTTGACAACGAATAAAGGATGGTATTAAAAGATCGAACATTGACCTTAATTGTTGCTCATGATCAAGAAATAATGCATGGCAGTTTGTGATATTGTTTGCATTCCGAAGGAGAAGCATTGCTAATGTCATTACATGTACCTTGATTAGCCTTCCTCTCAACAGCTTCAAATATCTTGGACTTGGTGACAACACAATTCTTAAGTTTATAACAGCATCTTTGTGTTGATGTTTGTTTATTTAACTCAGGATTGCATAGGCAATTAAAGTATGAGATGTTGCATTTTGAGATAGAGGTTACAAATAGTGTGATATGGGTTTGCTACTTGTAATTTCTGTTTTTAGTTATTACACTTGGTGCTTGCTTTGTAATATTTCTACTGTTCTTGCAAAGTACTTCATTTTCCGAACCTATCTTCTTAACAGGAGCGGACATTGCATCGGGTCCGGTGTGGATGGAGTACATTGCATTTTTAAGGTCTTTGCCTGTACGGGACACACTTCTTCAACAAACAATACCTAAACACATATATTCACACACGTGCAAGCAAATTTTATAAAAGAAGTTCTGTTAGTTATGTAGCCTTAATGTTAATGCTGCGTTAGATGATAATGTAGGCTCAGACCGCACAAGAAGAATCACAACGGATGACCTCTGTGAGGAAAACATACCAGAGAGCTATTGTCACCCCAACCCATCACGTGGAACAGCTTTGGAGGGACTATGAGAATTTTGAAAATTCAATTAGTCGAGCCTTGGTAGGCCTCTCTTTTGGCACAAGTTCTCAAACTTATATCAATTGATTTTATATTGTTTGGCTAGCAATGTATGGGAACAGTTCTACCAACTAAATCTTCTTTTTGGTTCCCATATATTATTATTAATTTCAGAAGAAAACACAAAAATAAAGTACTAAAAGCACATCCTTGTATATTCAGTTACAAAACTACACTTGTGTTTGTGAAAATTGTTTTGTTTAAACTCCAGTCAATTTTTTTATTGGATTGTTGTGGTTGGTTAATCTTATCTGCGAATGCAATTTAAGGTGTGTTACTGGTTGATACCAAAAAAGGCAACAAAAAGAAAACGCCGTAAACGAAAGAAGAACAGGAAACCATATCTGGAGAATCTGGAGAAGGAGAATGATTTCTGCATATGTTTTTTGGATAATTTGGAAGGAGAGAATCCAGAGATGTTTAAGGAAAGGCATCATCAATACATGTCCTAAAACATAGATATTTGTGTAATCTAGCATTCTGGTCTAATAGGTCTGATGTATATGAAGCAGAAAAATGTTTAGAGTTCTATAGTACATTAACACTTTCAGAACGATGAGACATCGTAATCTTTGAAATAGCTGTTTCGTAATGCCTAGCACTATCTTATTACTTGGCTGTTAATAGTAATGAAATGTTTTGCTTCTGATCAAAGAAAAGAACAAGAAACCAGTTGAATGTATTCCCTAAGTTTTGCTGATTGTTTTTTGGTCAAAATAAAGTGAACTTACCTTCAAACTCATGGACTGATTATAATTTTCTCTCTGGGACTTTATGATCAGTTTTCTAGGCCATTACATTTTTCATTATTTTGGTAAACTCCAAGCCCCCCAAACCCGTCTTGCCAGGGGTCAATAGTATTTTACCCACTTTCAATCCTTGATAACTTGAGTTCACAATCATTTGATTGAAAATTAGTGCTCTTACCTCTAGAGCAGCTTCACTTGTCTTTTTTAGATGATTTATCTACTCTATATGTGTGTTAATGTAAGATCCTAAAGTGTTCTCATTACAGAATTTGTTGCTTTGTACAATGATCTTTTTTGGATTTCTTATATCTCTATTGACTTGCTAGAAATAATTAATGAAGTAGCCATGAAAATAGTTGACATAGCATATTTTGAGGTTCTCAAAGTCTAAGGAGGTTGATGCATGAGTTGATGTGCCGAAGGCCTTGATTATCACTTGGATTGTACTTTCTCTTACTTTGTCACTACCTTGATGCATTTTCCAATATTATTTTCTAGGCATAATACATAGATAGACACCTTAACTTGGTCTCAACTGGCAATTGAACACCCCTACTTTGAACATCTAGACACCTTAACTTGGTGTAAGTTGGCCTCGAAAAGACACTTTCCGGATGTGCATTCTCAAATTTTGTATTCTAGGTGTGCATTTTCAAAGTTGGGGTGTTTACGGGGGCAACTTAAATCAAGTTAAGGTGTCTAGATGTGCATTTTCAAAGTTGGGGTGTTTAGTTGTCAGTTGAGGCCAAGTTAAGGTGTCTATCTATATATTCTGCCTATTTTCTAAATTAGCTCAAAGAATAGCAGATGTCTTAGGAAATGACCATGTAGACTTTCTAATAGAGCCATCTAAAAGTGTTTTTTTTCCTTGGGCAAGAACATAAAATAGAGAAAGAGCTTCATAATTAGCATTTTTAGTAAATCAAGCTGCAAGCAATCCAGATACAATGGGAATAGAATCAAAATATAATGATTTGTGATTTGTCAAAATATTAGAAGTCCATTCGGATGGAATTTAATATGGTTATTGTTGTATGTTATTTAGAATAATGCTTTGAGTTTCTTCACTCTGTCCTTTTCAGGAGGACATGTCTAGTTTTTGTTTAGGCATATTCTACTTGGTTATCTGTAGAAATCATCTACGTGCTCATATTGACTTTCAGAAAGTGGCAGTAACATTACCTAAATCTTCTTTAGATTCTTTCAAAAAATGTGGCTGGTACAATTGTTTGTCATGTATGTTGATAGTACTGTTTTTTTTTTTTTTGAGATATTCTCTGTTGATTAAATTGCAGGCAAAAGGACTGGTTTCTGAATATCAACCAAAATATAACAGTGCGAGGGCTGTATATAGAGAAAGGAAGAAGTACACTGATGAAATTGATTGGAATATGCTAGCGATTCCCCCCTCCGGCTCTTCCAAGGCAATTCCTTCAGTATCTTTCATAGCTTTTACACTTGAAGCAGGCCAATTAGATTGCACGTTTAGTACCCAGTTTTGGGTGCATGTTCAACTACTTCATGTTTTTGAGATAGATGTTTAGTTGAAATGTGCTGTTCTATCATCTCAACTTGTTTCATGTGGAGACTCGTGCAATTAAAAGTGATGACATAGAGGTTTTAGATGATGGTTCTGTGGCTCTGCAAGCTGCAACCCTACTTCTGGGTTATTCTTACACTAATTACTTTCACGGGTCTGCAGGAGGAAATGCAATGGATGGCATGGAAAAAACTTCTAGCGTTTGAGAAGTAAGGGACAGTCTTTTAACATAGTTTGGTCAGCTAGAATGTGATTGTGGCCTTATTGCTAGTTAAAGACATTTAATTTACTTGATATTAATTATTTCCTCTCTAATTGATCTTTTAATCCCTAACATAAGACATATGTCTGTAATTGCTTTTGCTTGTATTGATTATTTCACTTGCTAATGCTGTAACCATGTCAGAGGGAGTTACAATAGAGGCTCATTTTAAGTTTTGTGTTGTTCCTTATCCCGGTGTTCACATTTGCAATTGCTGAATGCACCTGTTATAATTATCTTTTTCGTGGAACTAATGTACTTGTTTGGCGTTAAGACCTACCAGATTTTCTAGTGTAGATACTTCTAATATTTTGTTAAAGAATATGTTCTTGTTTCACACATGCCGCTGTTTTGATCTTCTCCCTCGTGGTTTCTTTTCTTTTGAAAGTAAAATCGACGATAATCACATCTAATTATTCTGGTCTTCATGTCAGAACAAACCCACAGAGGATAGACAGTGCTTCTGCTAATAAAAGAATTGTGTTCACATATGAGCAGGTATGGGAGACATAAGTGTTAAATATCGTTATCTCTTTGCTTAGATTTTCTTTCCTTTCTTTTTTAGGACAATGGTAAGGTGGAGTTTTCTGTGTGTGGTTTCCATATGTCCTATTGCTATATGCCTTACTTAGTATTTTTTTTTTTGGGAACTGGTATGCCTTACACAGTATCTTGAATTACTTTCCTTTTCAATATGTGCTTTTTACTATACAATTCAGAGTCTTAGCAGTGAGGTTCTTTTTTTTTTTTCATGACCATGGTGCACACCTCGACTAGTCACACGGGATACTTGCTACCTCCTACAGGTACAAGATAACTGTCCACCAAGGCTAGGATAAATGGGAAGAAATCACCTAGTGTTTTTTTTTGTCTCTGGTTCTCAACCCACTTCATTGACCACTAGGGCACACCCTTGAGTGCGTGAAATTCTTATTTTGATGCACGTCAGCTATGTATTTGTGCACACATGTTTAGTAGTGACATAGGCACCTGATGAAAGGATCTGTAACAATTTGGAGTGGTAGTAGCACAACCTTTAACATTTGATACCTATCAAAATAAATCCTCTAAAATTGTTAGTGTGCTATATAAAAATAAACTTTGAAAAGTTACTTTCTCAAAAAAAAAAAAAAACTTCAAAAAGTTGGGAGATATTTTTTGGATTTATGTAAAAATTCATGATAATGTATCTTTCTTTTATGTCTTTACTTGCATACTTTAACTAGATAATCGGCTCCCAAGCATTTCCCTTGGAGTCTAGCTGTTGGAAATCACCTTGATGTGCTGAAGTGAGATAGTGTATCATATTGAAGATTATCATTAGCTATCTGACAAATGATTACCTGATATCAGTGGATTGTGTTAGTAAACTGTTGGTTCACATCCACGCCCAGTTTCATAGGAGCTACTGGACAATTTTGTATTTCATAACTATGTCATGAAGTTAGTTTTATTTAGTTTTCAGAATGGTGATTGGCATAATTTTTTTTCCGGAGTCTTTTTAGTCTGATAAAAGACTTGCATATGGTGCAGTAATAAGTGAATTAGAGAACTAGTTTTAGAGCTCCTAAATCTTTTGGCAAAAGTCAAATTATTTAGTATTAAAATGAAATGAACCTGAATAGAGCAGATTGGATACGTAGGACTTTTGTACCGTCGACCCAACTTAATTTAGGATTGAGGCATAGTTGATTGATATATATGATATTCTTGTTTTTTCTGTTTGAGGTGGTGTTGGGATTTGGTGCCTATCCTGCCTCCTTTATATTAATGTAAACATTCCTCTACTTTCGATTTTCTCTGCTTTGGTATAAAACCAAACTAGATTACTGATCTAGATGTTCAATGACAGTGCCTCATGTACTTGTATCATTATCCTGACATATGGTATGAGTATGCCACATGGCATGCAAAAGCTGGTTCAGTAGACTCTGCTATCAAGGTTTTCCAGCGAGCTTTGAAAGCACTTCCTGGTATTTTTCTTATTTCTTTTCTTTCCTAGATGACAAGATGGCACTTGTGGTTTCTTTTTGATGTTGTTTCTCCTGAGTTTTAGATAATTCTTTGCCTCTTGTGATTAGACTCGGAAATGCTGAGATATGCTTACGCTGAACTTGAGGAATCACGTGGAGCCATTCAGGTGATGCATCTATTTACTTTCCCTCAATATACAGATTTTCGTATATCAATTTTCCTATGTTGTACGTTCTGATGCAGGCTGCTAAAAAGGTATATGAAAGTCTTTTTGGGGATGGATCCAATGCCTCAGCGCTATCTCATATCCAGGTAAGACCATAAAAATATCCTCGGAGGATCATATACATATTTACTTTCTCTCTTTTAAGAGATGAAAATGTACTATCTTTGGTAAATATGAAATGCACTCATATTCAGTGTAAACATGATTGAGAATATAAGTCCTAGAAGTTGAGTTCTTTTCTTATGCCGATAACACCAAAAAGTGGGAAATAATGATTAGGCAATATTTAAATTTTCTTGTCCCAGTACTGGGAGAAAATCAGGACTATGTTCATAGGAAAACAGACTTCAGAGGAAATCAGAATCCTATGTTCAGCATGAATATGATCCTGCTGTGCTATGAGGCACCATACTATTCCCATCTGGATAATTCCCAGGTCTCTGCTATCGTTGTCATTGAGGATCATCTTGCCGGTCTTTATATCTCTTATCATTGTCAGTTTATCCCATAGAAAGAGCTCTGCTGGTTGTCAGTTTTCGTGTTACCCATTTACTTGAACAGTAAACAACTAGAACACGTATAACTCCTCAAAAAAATCATTTTTCCAAGTTGAATTCTTTCGGGATGTATACAGTATGCACTTTCAGATGTGCCACTGAACTTATCAAGCTTAGTGAGCTGAGAAATTAGAGGAACAACAAAGGGTCATACCATCTTCACTGCAAAATAAAATTAAATAGATGGACAAGTATTTCTCTAAGCTATTCCATAAGGCTGGGTAACCCAAAACATCTTCTCCCTTCTTCCTCTGGAGAAACAGAAGGCGAGATGGAGTTCAAAATTGACATGTATGGTTTAGTAAAAACAATAGTACAAGAAACTTGTACCTGGAGAGTACAACTTGATGGGTCAGAAGTATGTTACTTTCTATGTGGATTATGTGCAATGGGAAGTGGAACAAAGAAAGCAATTTTTTATCTCGAAAAAAAACAAAGAAAGCAATTTGGCTCCTAGCTTTTAAGATAATTAGATAGGACAATTTTCTGTAAGATCACACGAAAGTTCTTGACCAAAGACAGTAGTTTTTTAGATTATGGAGCAATTAGAGAAAATTTTACAATATTTCAGAAAATATTGTTTGTTTGGAATTATGTTTAGAAGTTCAGCGCAAGAAATTCTTTTGGAAGTATTGTTGAACTAGGAAAATTACCCGTGCTTCGCACGGGATTGAACTATTTTATTAAGCTTACATATGATCATTCGGTAATATTCATATTTTCGATACATACTCTACATTGTCAAGAACATTTTATCTTAAGGTAAAGCAGTCCTTCGAAATCTTAAAGTGCTATATTTTTTAAATTTTCATTTTTGTTATACAAAAAATATGAGTCATAGAGAGATTTTATGTATAAGAAAGAAGTCTAAGAAATCTCCATGAAAATAGTTAGTCAGAAGTAACGAAATTTTCTAAATTTCAAGAAGTTATAAAGAACAACATCAGACGTTAAAGAAGAGACCAAAAAGCCTTGAACAACAACACTTTCAAACAAAGTGGAACATCACGTCCATACAAGAATATAATTAACTAAATTCAAATGGAGGACCTTCGACTCCTTTCTTATGAACCTCCATCAATCTCTTTTTTATTATAGTATGCCGTATCATATATAAGTTAAAAATGACCCTATAATTGTTAGTATCATAAAAATTTTTCCTCACTGTCTCAGAATAGTTATTACTATTTCTTAGGTTTCATATCACCGGCCCCAACTTATTTGGAATTGAACGATAGTTATTGTTATGGTTATAGTATGCAGTTACAAAGAATTAATGCAATGATCAACCAAGCAGTAGTGGCATCTGAATGGAACTATTCACAACTGAATATTTTAAACCAAAATTTTGATACATAACATATTAAAATCTCACAGCATTATTTTGTGAGCACTTAAACTCACAAATATCTACAAATAATAATAAAGACGACCTTACTGTCCTAAAAATCAAGAAGAAAAAGGCATGTTGCTTAACATATTTTTCAAAAAGATAGTCTACCGGGCTGTATCCAAGTTTATAGTTCACAAATTTAATTGAAAGAATCCAAAAGAAAGAGTTATCACTATATCAAAAATGATCTTTAACGGCAAGTAATAGCTTAATTATCACTAAATATATATTTTCAGAGGCAATTAGTACTCTCTATAAATGTTCCAAAAGTTTATAGCGACATTGAATCTAATGACAATTAATTAATGTCGGTAAAGGCTCTAGCACTCTTCGTTATTGTGCATATTTATTGCCAATAAAAATTATTTTTACTATAGTTTATTTTGAGCATCTGTTAGTTTCAAGAAAACATGATCTCTTATTATGCCCAAAAAGAAGAGAGGAAGAAATATGACAAATTAGTCAACTTGCGATAAAAGAAGTGGACTAATTGTCTCTATACTAATTACTTATTTCAATTCGACTCTCCTATAGCGGAAAAAAACAAACAAATAATAGTGGCAGAAATAGAAGTTTTGTTTACTAAAGAACCAAATATAATGAATTCAATGATTCAAGCAGTGTTATGAGAGGTGCAAGAGTAGTAATGTCGCATTGCAATTGAAATCAATTTTCTTTGTTTATTCTTTCTTCTTTTGGTGCCTTGGAGTTAAGTGTTGGGTTTTAAAATGTGTGAATGAAAAATATAGAGTTGTGACTTTTGTGAAAAGTTGTGACTTTTCTAAAGAGTTGTGACTTTTATGAAAAGTTGTGACTTTTCTGTAAGGTTGTGACTTTTAAAAGGTGTGAATAAAAAATGAAGAGTTGTGAGTTTTGTGAAAAGTTGTGACTTTTATGAAGAGTTGTGACTTTTATAAAGAGTTGTGACTTTTCCATAAGGTTGTGACTTTTAAGAAGGGCAGTTTTGGAAATAAATAAATAAAAAGAGAATCCTTGCTTCTGGTGGCGCCTCGTCACCGGGTTGAGGGTTCTCTTTTATATATATATATATATGATATGATATATGATATATGATTACATGACTAAATTAGGTTATATTTAAGAAAGAACTGTTAATCAATCTTGCACAAAATATTTACTATTTGAATTGGTTATTTTACATTCCTGTTAGTAGTTAACATGTCTGTAGACACATTATTGATTTGCAATTTGCGGGTGAACTAGCATTGAATTTTCAATAATTGTCCTCCACTAGAAAAGTTGGGTACAGGATAGGTACTCTTTTGGATTTGGGGATGACAAATTCATGTTAAATCCAGATATGACCCAATATAACTTCTTTTGAGTTATATTGTTTGTTGATCAATCATACCTATTGATATCTAGATGAATACTAATCATTTAGATCTATCTTGGAATACCTCTGGATTGGAAACCACACTACTAAAAAGGTTTTTTTATTGTTAGATATAAAAAATGAAGATAGACTGGTTTCTGTGAAATTCTCTTGGAAGCATGAATTGCCTTCATTTTCAGTTAATACTCTTTTCTTGTTTATTTATTGTAAATGGAGTATCCTGTTCTTGATTTATTTTGTCATACTGACTACTCACATAAGTTCCTTATTTTCTTTAATAAATTCCACTGGTTTTCTTCATGGAACATATTTATATCTTACTTGTTAGTTTTTCTCTCGTTAACCATGTAAAATTTCTTCCAATCATTATCTGTATTATTACATTATAACTTCACTTGAGATACTTTGATCCTTGATACTGCAGTTTATAAGGTTTTTAAGAAGAAGTGAAGGAGTTGAAGCAGCTCGCAAATACTTTGTTGATGCACGCAAGTCCCCAAATTGCACTTACCATGTTTATGTGGCTTATGCAATGATGGCCTTTTGTCTTGACAAGGATGCAAAGGTGATTAAGACTATCTTAATTTCAAATGTTTCAAGCATGGGATTTGGTGCATGGAACCTGTGAGAATTCCGTACCTCAGAGAATATGTCTAGAATTATTAAACTCTCACTCACAAATTGGTGTATGATAATTTCATAATCGTTGGGTGGTTATATGTCGAATTATTTGATGTTTTTAACCAAATTACTCTTCCTAACAGTTTCTTTTCAAATTAGTTCGTATATGCTTAGCTTGTTGACTCTCTTTTATTTTTTGACATCCCTGTGTGTTCCTTTTACCCATAGTATCCTTTGGATGATATGCAATCATTTTTGTGCATTCATGCAGTTGGCGCACAATGTTTTTGAAGCAGGGTTGAAACGCTTTATGCATGAACCTGGATACATCCTTGAGTGAGTCTCTTTCTCTTCTAATTTACAAAAGGAATGCTATGTGGATGAGTGACTGCCTGAGTTCCAGCGGAATCAGGAAGTTAGGATTTGTATCCAACAAATTTGTTGGCATGCTAGCATAGCCCTATATGTAATGCATGGTGTAAGACTTGTGGCAACATCTGGTACATGAGTGGGAATGAAACAGTTGTACAATTTCAAGCATCATAACTTTTATAGTTCTAAAACATGCAACTGTTATTGATGACTCTTCTGCCTGGGAACAAGTAGCTGGGTTTGCTTTCTGTTCTTCTCTGAGCAGAAATAACCTTGAGCTAATTGAAATGTTGCAGGTATGCAGATTTCCTTTATCGTTTGAATGACGATAGAAACATCAGGGCATTATTTGAACGTGCATTGAGCTCACTGCCGCCAGAGGAATCTGTTGAGGTGTTTTTCTATATTTGTTTCATTGTCTAATTTTGCAGTTCTTGCTTGTTTCAGGGTGCCTTTGGATGTGTCCTGCCTGTTTAATTTGTGAATATCTTTTCTTGTTGAATGTTTATCTTCATCTTCTTTGGCGTGTCTTGTTCTATAGTTTGGATCTTCTATGCTAAGAGGGTTGCATGCCGGTGTTGCTCCATATCTCTACAGTTACCTCACTTAAAGGAATGCTTACTAATAGAACCAAGAAACATGTATCAATTGCTTTCTGTTTAGGCTTGTCAGATACTTTTTATCTACGTAGTTTCAAAAAAGATACTTTTTATCTACATGGTATTGCAACAACATTTTTCATGGTGAAGCCTGTTGTCTGCTTGAATAGTTCTTTTTAGTGCAGGGTGGTGTTGGAATGAGTCGGTTTTTGTGACCCTTGTCTCCTCTTGGACTCTGTATGTTTGCGCATTGATGTGATATTTTGGTTCTACTTTTTTTTATTTTGAAATGGTAACAAAAAGGAACCAATTGGTTCTACTTACTTTTAAGTGGATGAGCCTGAGTTCATCTATCATATGTTGGTGTTTTCTTTCTGCTAATAATTCAAAAGAGGCGGTCACATCTCTGAATATCCTTGTATTTCTTCATTCACTGCGCATAGTTTATATATTTGTCTGGACTTCCTTGTCTTCATTCACTGCACGTAGCTCTTCTGTGACCACCTGTGAGTGTTGAGGTTGCACGGCTCCAAAATTAACATGTAGAGAGCTTTCTGCTAACAATCCCTTATATGGTATGTCTGTCACGACCCAAAACCCAGTCGTGATGGCACCTGTCTTATCCCACCAAGATAGGTCAACCTAAACCCAGCGAAATAAGGAAATGCGGAAGTAAAACAGAATAAGAGACTAACATAACTTCAACAACGCGGATAACATAATATAACTCAAACATAACCCCAAAATCGGATTGTCACGTGTATAAGCCTCTAAATATTACAATAGATTCAAAAGAAATACAAGTCTGAATGTCTTTGTTTCTAGAACAAAACAAGAACATAGTGAAAGAGCAAGAGGTGTCCGCCAAGATGACAAGCAGTTACCTCACAAACTCCCAACGATAAGCCTTAGATGCAGTAGAGAAGGAGAAATCACGATGATCCGGGCTCGTAACCTACACAAGTGTAGAAGCATGGGAGTGAGTACCAAACAACACGGTACTCAACAAGTAAACAACTAACTATAAGTAAAGCGATACAGAACACAAGTACTCCCAACAATCCAACTGAACCTCCACAAACTACACCCTGCACAGAATCAGCCCAACCTAACAGTTCCCAATGTATATAGCACACATAACTCGTATAACATTCCCTCAACATAAACAGGTCACCGATACAGTCTTTCACACTTATCAACCACAAAATCCATAGCAAGGCACTCACAATGATCACAAAATGGTAATGGTGTGCAATGCAATGCAGTGAAATGTCAAATATAGTGCTGCATGTCTGTCCTAACGATACACACCCGCTGAGATTCCCATGGGGGACTCACAAGGTTCATGTATCCGCCGGAACCATTTCCTATCGGCATACTCATCAATCATCGGAACCATTTCCCATCAGCATCGCCGAAACCATTTCCCATTGGCATAATCATCAATCGCCGGAACAATTTCCCATCGGCATTTCCGGAACCATTTCCCATCGGCATAATCATCATAATAGATCTCATCACAACATTTTAGAACCAATGCAAATAGGCATGTTCACGCAAGTAATGAGAAGATGATAATTTCCATAACAATCTCAATCCATAACAACACAATCACGATACATCATTAGTAATGAAACAATATAACCGTTTAAATCATCCACAACACATCACACATCAATAAACCATCAAGTTGCCTTTTTATTTCCCTTTTTTCATCATTAGCATCAATCAACATGAACAAGTGACCACGAATATCAAGCCCTTCACCAATTCCCATTCCTCCCCAACACACACAATAAAGAATTCGAGATCTATATGCTAAACAAAGGGTCAAGAAGTCCATTTGCCTCAAACAATAATCAATCAACTCGGCCCTTGAGCAGTCCCCTTCCGTAGGGCCTCCAAATTAATACAATCTAAACAAATATGGAATCACAATAAGAATACGAAATCGACAACACCCATATCAATGATTTTGAAAATCGGAACCAAATTGGCCCAAAAACTCGGGTTAACTCTGGAAATTTGTTTAAAATCACATTACCCAGAGGTTTTGGAACTCAATAACGAAAATCTCATTGAAAGACGAGTTGAAATCAGCCCTTAATCACCATTTTACATAAAGACTTAAGCTCTTGAAAAATCTCCAAACTTGCCATTACAAAACAAGAATTTGATGTTTAAAATCATAAATGATAAATGGGAAGTGAAAATTTAGGGTCACAAATACTAACCCAAATGTTTTATCTTGAAAAACCACCTTGAAATCGCCTCTCATGTGCTTCTAGGGTTCAAAAATGGTGAAATGGGGATGAAACCCCGACTTTTGGAAAAGAACACTGTTCAGGCAACAATTGCTCATCGTGATAGCAACCTCAAGGCCACGCGATCGTGATGAGTAAAATGGTCAACTCATTTTTATTGACCATCGCGATCACGGCACAGGGCCTCGCGATGATGAGGCCACTACTGCTACGCGATAGCGACACCCTCCACGCAATCACGAAGAACAAGGAAATAACTCTATGCAATCGCGACTAACCCCTCGCGATTGCGACACACACGAAAAGATCCCTATGCGATCGCGATGAACAAATAACAAGCACCAGAACTCAGCAAACCAGCAATACAACACTCAACACAAGACCTCGTAATTCGTTCGGAACCTTGAGTACACAAACCAGATATGCTACCCAACTAAACTCGATGTTCCAGACTCAGTGGAACCATCGAAACACAGATCTGAGGTCTCCTTGACCCAAAACCCGTGAAAGTCGCAATACACTAACTTAGCACTCAAAAATATCAAATTGCCCTCGAAACCTCTGAAAGTTCAGCCAAGATCTTACCTAGGCCTAAAATCATCACCTGAATTCATTGGAATCGTTAGAAATTCGAGTGCCTGAACTCCAAATGTTGACCAAAGTCAACTTGTAGTCTAAATAATTCACTTAAACTTCCAACTCAAGGGCTCAAATCCACGAATCAACTCCGAAACAGATAACGACAACACTTGTAGACCAAATTCTACATTCTGGAGCTGATGGAATTCCATTCCGAGACTCGTAGCTCCGGTTGTCACCAAAAACCACTTTTAACAACTTTGAACCTTCCAAAAACTCAAATCTTCCAAAAACTACAACTTTTCAATCTGATTTCAAAACCAACTTCGAAAACTGATCAAAAATGACTCGGGGCAACTATTGGGAGGGGTAAAATGATAATTTTTCAAAAAAATCCAAAAATGACTTTTAGGGTCATTACAATGTCAAAAAATCATGAAGCTATACTTGTATTTAATATTTATATGAGGAAAAGAAGATCGAAAGCCATTGAGTTGTGGGACTTTCTTTTTCAGAGTAGTCGTAGAAAGAGAATCGAGGGGTGTGCACACATGAGTGCTCAAGTATAGGTCTAGAGTCTAAATTCCTAATAATTTTTCCAGTTGTATTTGTTTTAACGAAAAAAGAATAAAGTCCTGAAGAGGGAACGAACATCTAACTCCCCCAATACAAGGGAGCGGACACTGTTGATTAAGTATTTCTCAGCACCTTTGTATTCAGTCCAACTTATGCAGCTAAAGGCATCTCCAACCCTACACTCTATTTTACTCTCCAAATATAGAGTTCTTTATTTTTTCAGACAACCAACTCCAACCCAATTCTCTATTTTACTCTCTAAAAAAGAATCTTTTTCTCTCTTCTCAATATTATATTATTATTTCTATTTCATTTTTATTTTCGTATTTCATAATATAAATCTTTTCTTTCCTTTTTCTAAATAATCACCCTATATAATTTTCATGTATTATAAAATTTTAATTTTTTGAAATTCTTTATTTAATATTAATTATATTTTATTTTAAATTTCTAAAGAACAACAACGAATAATTTTAAAAAGAAATCAACAAGCACAACCACAATCACAACCACAGCTTCTCTGGATCATACACTAATTCCGTTTTCGAATATTGTTAAATCTAAAAACGACCTACCGGATTACTAAATTATTGTTGTGATTTTTAAAATTATTATGGTATGTATTGTATTGTATTGCCCGTCAGTAAACGCTGATTTTTTTGTACTGTTGTATTTTTAAATTAAATTTTTTATCTTATCATTTAAATTTTGTGCATTCTTCATAGTGAAAATTAATAATAACATCAAATTGTATTACAAAGTGACGAAAATTTATAAAAAAAAATTAAAATATTATTAATTTGGGATGAAAGCAGTATATATTAAATATTATATTTTTATAAATGTTATATTACATTTAAAAAGAATTAAGAATATTAGAGATTTAATTAATAGCCTTATATGAAAAATAATATGTTAATTACAAAATAATTGAAATAATAATATAATATTCATAAAAGTGAAATAGAGAGTATGAATAGTATTTCTCCAAATTTGGAGAACTACTATTCAACTCTCTATAATTGAAGAGTAGAGGGTAAAATAGGGAGTGCTTGGAGAGGGCATTCTCTATTTTACTCTCCAAATATAGAGAATGGAGAGTAAAATAGAGTAGGGTTGGAGATGGTCTAAGAACTCCATAAAATAGGCACATTCGACAAGGTTAACTTTTGTTAACTTTTCCAGTCAACCAACTTACTTTAGGGATTTTTCTGGCAGCCATCATAGATATTCAGCCTTTATAACATGGAGAAGGATAAGATTTTGTTTGATGATTGTTTCAAATCTTATGAGATCAGGAGACATGGTTCTGGGGTTGAAACTTGGTTCGAATGGGTTGAGGTTGAACGCAGCAGAATTTAAGGAGGCTAAGTCGCTATTTGTTAAATAATATTAGATGGATTGTGTTTGTCTTTGAAATGGCATCCAAGGAAGCAATTGTGGGTTAAGAGGTGGAATAAGAAGGGCCACTATGCAGAATTCTTCTGTACCACCAGAAGCAGCATTTAAGGAAGGGTGGGGTCTTATATCCCAAAGATCTCCAACTTCATTAATGACACCTATGTTGCTTGGACTCTTCAAATTTATCTATGGGTGCGTGTCGGATCCTCCAAAAGCAGTGCATTTTTGGAGAATCCAACACGGGTGCGACAATATTTTTGGAGAGTCTCAGCAACATAGAATGACACAGTAAAGGAGAAGGTGTTGTTAGGCAACATCGAGACTTGCAGAGAAATTCTATAGAGTGGTTGTTAGGCCAACTATGTTATGGGGCAAATCGTTGGCCAATCAAGAACTTACATTCAGTAGATGAGTGTAGCGGAAGTGAAGATGCTCAGATGGATGTGTGGACATACTAGAAGAGATAATAAGATCAGAATGGCTACAATGGTGGACAAGATGAGGGATCGAAGCTAAGATGGTTCGGGTATGCAAAGAGGAGCACATATGCCACAGGGAGGAGGTGCGGGAGATTGACAATGATAGGTTTAAGGAGAGGTAAGAGGTAGGCCGAAGAAGAATAGGGGAGAGGTAATTAGACATGACATGACACAACTTCAGCCCACTCAGGAAATGACATTGAAATAGGAGAGCGTAGAGGTCGAAGATTAGGGTAGAAGGTTAGTAGGTAGTTGAACGTTTTCTCTCTTTTGTGGGCGAGCTTGGGGCTGGTTTAGAACACTTTATTTTCACTCCTTTCCCCTTATCAATCTCACTACTATTGTGTAGTATTATTGTATTCCTCAATTTTACTACTGTAGTTCCTTTTACTTTGATTATCCATGCTATTTTGCTGTCAAAACTTTTCTCCCCTTTCCACTTGAGCCAAGGGTCTTTTTTTTTTTAAAAAAGGTAACTTGTATTATGAACAAAAGGAATACTCAGAAGGTATTCCAGTAATACTTACAGCAAAAATACAGAGGGAGAGGTGACCCTACTAATGCTTCATAAATAATCTAAAATACTAGGAATATCCTCTTCTTCTTGAGGATATTCGTGTTTACACCAAAAGAGGAAAAGGACTAGACAGTTCATCTTCAGTTTCTGCAGAGAGCAACTCTTGTTTTCAAAACAACTCTGGTTCCTTTCCATCAACCAAATGCAGGCTGGGACAATCTTCCATCTATCCCTGTGTCCTGAGTGATTCCCATCTCTATTCCAGCAAGATAGAGCCTGTTTGATGCTCCTTGGCATAGTCCAGTTTATGCCTCTTAAATTAATGAAAATCTGCCATAACTTCAGTCTCTCTACAATGTGTAGAAAGAGATGGTTTATAGTCTCAATCTCACATTCACAAAAAGAGCACCTAGAGCAAATTTGAAGACCTCTTTTCATGAGGTTGTCCTGGGTGAGTGTGGCCTGTTTGGCTAGTAGCCAAGTGAAACATGCTACCTTGAAGGGTACCTTGACTTTCCAGATCATCTTCCAGGGCCAGCCACCACTCTGTGAGACTGATCTCTGTGATCTCTTATAAGCTGAACCAACTGAAAATCTGCCTTGCTTGTCTGGTAGCCAAAATAGATTGTCCTTATTGCGAGTTAAATCTTTGTATTGCTCCAGTGTATTGAGTAGTTCAGCCACTTCGTCAATTTCCCAGTCGTTCAAGTGTCTCCTAAACCTTAGATCCCACCCCTGATTGTCTCTCATTTCTCTGATTGTGGATATCTTTTGAAGGCTCAGGTTGAACAAGTCAGGATACTTGTTCTTCAAAGTTTCCTGTGCAATCCACACATATTCCCAAAACAGTGTTTTCCCCCCATTCCCTATCTTGATTTTACAGCTGTTAGCAAAACTGATCTTATCCTACCTCAATGAGGTAGAGATAAGGTATGCGTACACTCTACCCTCCCAAACCCCACTTTAAGGGATTTCACTGGGTATGTTATTGTTTACTTTTCTCGTCTTCAATTTTTTCATCATAGCTTTTCTCTTGTATTTTTCAAACATGTTTTGAAAATGCTTATATCGAGCCGAGGGTCTTATCAGAAACCACCTCTCTACCTTACGGAAGGTAGGGGTAAGGTCTTGCGTACACCCCACCCTCTCCAGATCCGGCTTATGGGATCACACTGGGTACGTTGTTGTTGTTGTACATTTTTGGGTTAACTTTACAACTTGTGCAGTCTACTTTTACCTTTTTATATGAAATTATTCCCCCTTTTTTTGGGTTAAAAAAAGAACATTTATAAACCAGGTGTCATTAATGCTGATGTGTGACTTTTCCCTGATTCTTAGGTTTGTTGGAGTCTCTGTTCATGTAGTGTGAGCATTCCTTGAGTTGGAAAATTGAACACTAATATCAAAAGGCTTCATAAAATTGGGAAATTGAAAATTCTATTTAAATAATTAATATGCTACTCCTTTTCTTGCTATTTTCGCAATCTAACCATTCCTGTGATAACTCTTGCTTAAATGGAATCATACTGAACTGCCTATTCGTTACGTAGGTTTGGAAAAAGTTTACTCAATTTGAGCAAACATATGGAGACCTTGCCAGCATGTTGAAGGTATCTTATGTTTTTGCTGCTGATGTATATTCTCTTGTTTTTTATATTGAACTTTGTGGGCTATTTTCAAGTGCGAATACAAATTAAACTTGTTCTTTTTGAACTATTTGCATGTTACAGTTGACCTATTACTCAGAGCTGCATATGTTCCACTTCCAGACATGCCTATTGTTATGTTTGTCCAATTCTGTGGACTTCCTATTTCATGATGGCCCTCCTTATTTGCAACTTCTAAATGAAATAATACTCATTATATCTCACTAATTTCAATTAGTCAGTTTCCTTAAGCAATTCAACTTTGTTCACAATGTGATTTTCTTGTACCAACCAATATAAGATTATTGATAACTACTTGATTACTTTCTTTCCCCAGACCCCACTGTGTGGGACTACACTGGATATGTTGTTGTTGTTGCTGATTACTTTCTTTGTCCATTAAAATAGTATGCAAATGAAATGAACTTAGAATCAGATCCAATTAAACTTTCAATTAAAAGTGGATAGGGAAATTATATTCAGATATATCCTTCTTTGGAGGGAGTAATATTTGATACAGTGATTACATTTGCTCTGTGCATATTGCTTGTATTGACAGGTCGAGCAGAGAAGGAAAGAAGCTCTTTCCAGAACAGGTGATGATGGGGCATCAGAGTTAGAGAGTTCGTTGCATGATGTTGTATCACGCTACAGTTTCATGGATCTTTGCCCTTGCTCTTCAAATGAGTTAGATCATTTAGCACGCCAAGAGGTTGTCAGCGCGCGCACACACACACACACACATATATATATGTATATAGAGGCACAATTACTGTTTTTGCTTTCCAGATTTTGATCTAGCAAGCTGGAAAGTCTGATATTCAATTATTGTTACAAGGGCACAAGTATCATTTTCAAACATTATCTTAACTTGCATGTACTTTTTGGCTATCTGCTACCTGCTTTTCAGTGGCTCGCGAGGAATATCAATAAAAAACCTGACAAACCTACTCTTGGTATTGAGGCAGGTTCTGCAGGTATTGTTGTTGGCTTGGTTTAATACTGAATTAAACTCAGTTTTTGAATTGTACTCTCTAACTCCTGTTTTCTTGAGCTTAGACAAGACTACTTCTGGTGCTTCATCCAACACAAATCCGCCTGCCAAGGTAGTGTATCCAGATACTTCAAAAATGACGGTTTATGACCCGAGGCAAATTCCAGGTAGGCCTTTGTAGCTTCTTATTCTATTGTCGGTTCTTGCTTAACAAGCTCCCAAACAGATATACAGTTGTTCCAAGTCCCTTTAACAGATGTTTGTCTCTGAGAGTTTGAGGTGCGATTAACTAACTTAGGAATGAATAGTTGAATGCGTTGATTTTTTTTTCATTAAATTATCCTTCTTGATGTTATCAACAGATTCTCCTTTTGTAAAAAAACATAGTTCCTAACCTTTCCAAATACTGACATTTTGAGGCAATTGTAGATCCTGGAAGGCAATTCTGTTTGGTCAACATTTCAATGTTAGCTTTCAACAGCCTGTCTCATTTATCGACTCCTGACGTATATGAAGGAGTGCAGTTCAAGGGGCTATAGTTGGAGATGCCATTGTTTCTAGTAGAGAAGTTACAATAACACTTTCATCTTCATGTGAGTCCTTTTAGGACGAAGTATGATATTAAGTGAATAAAAGGGAACAACATGAGATTTGACCTCATAAAGTTCTATTCCCATGGGACAAATCTATTTTATGATGCGTATATGACAAAATATAAAAGAAGTTTCCCTCTATCATTCTAGTCTTCATTCAAGTCTTCATAGGGCAATTGCCACTGCTTTCCCGGTGCCAAATGAATTACTTTCTTCAATTGGGGTTTTGTTAATTTTCAAAAGAGTTGCACATGATTGAGATTTAAATCACACCTTCAGATCACAGTTCTTGAACACAGAAATAATTTAAGGACAGCAAGGTAAATCCAGTTCGACAGGTTATGTGGATTATTTCTTGGGTAGCAAAGAGAGGAAGATGGGTTGAGAATGAGAAACATAAATTTAACCTAGTCAGGACGACGAGCAGCTGATGGTGGGGTTAAATCTTGTTGGAAACCAAGGATTGGCTCTCTACTGGAACTTAAGCCATTGATAACAGCAAGTTGAGCTGAGGATGAAATGACAAACACAAAGTATATACATGATGGTTTTAGTATTTGAGTTTCTTTCTGGCATGACATAGATCCTTGGGGTTTAAGTGCTACTATTTTATGAATTTAAGCCTTATGCTGGTGTTCATCTTTCTGTTTGAGAAGGATGTTAGCTAGGGTAATACATGAAGAGTGTTGCGGATCATCAAAGGGTGCAAGAAATCACAAGAGGAAAACTGTTCTGGTGCACCCGTGAAGTTCCTATTTGAATTGAAGGATGGGCGTCTTTTGTAGAGAACCATTTAGTTTTATAGGTTCTCTTGTTTTGATATACCTCTTGTATACGTGAATTTTTTTCCCATTATTAATGGATATATTTCTTGATAAGAAAAAAGTTGGTGTGCTTGTGACGAGAAGCCTCATACTTTCTAGCTTCACCGTGGCAATGGAACTTCCAGTCCATTTGGAGAAATTAAACAAATGGGGATACATGTGTACACCATTATCAACTTCTTACTCAGAATAGAAAAAGGCATCAGCATATAAGCTTCACTCTTCTGGAAGGAATTAGATTATCACGTACAGTTGTATCCATACTTATTTTTAGGATGTTTTGCACTCTGATAGTAACTAAAGGCACTTGTCTATAGTTATATGTCCATAGTCTCCTAGTTGCCTAATGGTATTTGTTTATTAATTACATTGAACTTTACTTTGGACTTGATTTTCCAACACCAGATCAGCAAGTTTTTGTGAGATAGGCCATGTAAAGGAGATGGTTGTAGTGACCTCTTGTTTTCTTGAGTTACTGACCTTGGGGGTTGCTCCACTGGACTTTTGTAACGCATCAACGGCTGTGTAAATACTCAACCAATGGAGCAACAGTGAAAGATCCATTAATCATCAAAGACGAAATTCTGGCCCTTCTACCAAATGCTATATAATGAAATCTAAATTGGAGACCTGAGTTCTCCAGGATTGTCACAAACTTAAGGAAGAGGTGATGCAGTGGTTATAGAGATCTTTTGATGAGCAAGAAGTTTTGGAAGGTGTCGAGGCCTATGCATCAGACAGAGCTCCAGGGCTAGATGGGTGTACCATAGGGGTTTTCCTCACTTACTGGGACATTGTAAAGTAGGATATAATGCAAACATTGAAGAACTTTCAGTTTCAGGAATACTTTGAGAGGAGCTTTAATGCAACCGATGTTTCTCTAATTCTTAGAAAGGCTGGGAACATGAAATTTAGAGACTTCAAACGTATAAGCTTGATGGATAGTGTTTACATCATTTCTCAAGTGCTGATTACGAGGGTAGAAAGGACACAAATTGGTTTGCAAAAAAGCAAATGACATTCATGAAAGGAAGACAAATAGTGCTTGTAGCTTTGATAGCAAACGAGTCTGTTGACTCTATAGTAAAATGGAAGCTGCCAGAGATTTTCTGTAAGTTGAACATTGAGAAAGCTTACGAACATGTAAATTGACCTTTTTTACTGAAGGTGCTAAGCGACATGGAGTTTTTAAGTAAGTGGATTAAATGGATTCTCGTTTGGTTAATAAATGTCAGATTCTTTATTTGGATTAATGGTTCCCTGGAAGGTTTCTTCCCATTTCAAAGGGAGTTGAGACAAGGAGATTCACTATCTCTTTTCGTCTTTATTATTAAAGTGGGAGGCCTTAACAACGTGATTACATTGGCTAATCACAGTGGATAACTTAGGGGTTTCAAAGTGCTTAATAATGCAACAAGCAACTTGGGGTTTACATATTTATTACATGCAGATAACACTTAAATATTTGTGATGCTGAAGTCGAGCAACTGAGACATTTGAGATTAATCCTCACCTTTTTTGTGTCAGTTTCAGATCTTTATGTGAGTTAGAGAGAAAGGTTGTTGTTTCACGTAAATGAAGTACTTGGTATTGACTTATTTGGCAGGTACTTTAGGGTGTGAAGTGAGTTGTTTACCCACCAATTATCTAGGAATGTCTTTGGGATCAAAGAACAAGTCGCAACTTGAAAGATGTGAGAAAAAAACAAGCTAGATAGAAAAGTCATATTTATCTTTGAGGAGGGTGGTTCTGGTAAATAGTGTGCTCGATTTTCACTTACATGATGTCCCTATTTTTCAGTGCTAGCAAAGATTGAAAAGAGAATAGTATGGACATAAAATACATGCATGCAAATTGACTGGTCTGCATGATATGAAAGAGAGATCCCTCGATGCCTAGGCAGTGGAGTGCCTTCAGATGTAGGGCCTTTTTGATTGTTTTAAGCCAATCATGGGAGGCTGCGTTGTGCTGCAGTAATAAGTGAGTTTCCTCCTTGTGAGAGTTCTCTTCTTAGAGAAAATACAGCTTTGTGATTATTGGATGACACTAAGTAATGCATGGACTACCCTTCGGAGTGGTCTAGTGGTTTGGGCTTGAGACTTCCATGTTGGAGGTCTCAAGTTCAAAATCCCTTGCCAGCGAAAGCAAGGGGTTTTCCTTCTAGGTCGAGCTCGTCGCACCGGGCTTGCCTAGTGCGGGTTACCTCTCTTGTGTGGTTTGCAAGCTATTGCATAAGAGTGGGGGTTTTACCCTGTGTGCACCCAAATGGTAGCGGCTGCGGGTTAACCTTGCCATAAAAAAAAACAATGCATGGACTATTGCATATACTGGGATTGGGAATTTGCGAGTTACTCCCTTGGTACATGAATATGCATCACTTTGAATGGGAGAAACCAATCTTTGTTTCTAGAATAAAAGAACACATAAACTATGGGTAGTCCAAATGATGAAATTCATAAAACAAAATTGCCTTCTTGATTCATTTCTGTTCTCCACATCAGCTAGTTGTAAACTTGTATGCTGTCAAGTAATTAAAAAAAAATTGATTGCCAAAAAGTTTTAAAATTGTGAAGTTTAAAGAGCTTGTGGTTATTTTCTTCTTTGGTGTGTGTTTCGTAGGAAGGAAAATGTTCTCCACGGAAAATATTTTCTTGGAAAATGTTCTCCACGGAAAATATTTTCTTGGAAAAAGTTCTCCAGGAAAATAAGTGATGTTTCTACTTATTTTCTGGTGTTTGATAAGTAAGCAAAACATATTGACCCAAAACTTTATATGATCTGTTAGAACACTATGGGTTTGGGGCGTGTTAGAGAGTGAGGAGGAGATGATTAATGTGGAATGGAACTCATGAAACTTGTTTTTCCTACTTCCACAAGGGAAGTCATTTTTAATTAACTTATTTTCCTAGAGGCGATGTTTCCCAAAGATTTGGCCAGCCAAATCGGAAACATTTTCTACCCCACACCCTTGGAGTCATATAATAATGGTTAACCACTAATGGGCACTTATTTCAATGAGGTCCTTTAGATTCAGACTAAACGATATACAGATCTGAAAATTAGGGTATAGTAGACAACTTTTCCTCAATTTCAATGAGAACCATGCGGAATTTTATTTAAAACTCTATATTCTTGTAATATGAGCATCTGTTATATGAGGAATTATTGGTTTACGTTTGTTGGATGATGCTGGATTTTCCAGGTCCTGCTGCGCTTGCAGCTCCATCTGCTTCAGGCGCCTTGCCCTATTCTGGTCCATTTAGCAGCAGTGGACCTCCAAATGCCCTTAATGATATTTTGAAATCGTTGCCACCTGCATTTGCAGCGTTCATAGCAAATTTACCAGCTGTTGAAGGTATAATTCTGAATTTTCTCTTTCTATCAAATTTTCCAGTCACTTGCCCCGTGAAATCTTGATCCTTTGTAAAAATTTATAAGTCACTCTAGTCTGTTGTTAGCTTTTGTTTTTTTAGGCAGATTACTCCTTTACATTTGCATGCCAATTGGTGGTCTACCAATAGAAGAAGGTGAAACACCTTTCAATGGAAAGACTCTAGAGTTGCCTTTGTTAATGTAGGAATGACCATTGTGTGTCTTAATATAGTTCTTTTCTTCCATTCAACTTCCTAGATGTGATATCTGCTTCTAGGTCTGTATGGTCCAATACAATAGGTTATCAATTATATCTGCTGCGGGTAGGCATATATCTGGAGAGGAGTTTTTTTTTCCTTAGTGATCATGTGAATGTTATCACGTATTTTTATCACAAGTGTAAGTGAAAATCAGCAGTCAAATGAAATAACTACATACCATTTGAAAATGCTTGGATGGGATTGGTTGCAGAAGGTGATCTTAGTGTTGATGTTCTAACGAGGAGATTATACCTAAAACTTATGAAGGACAGTAAGAGGTAAAGCAAGTGCTAATTTGATTTTTAGACAATCATCTATTTGTACCTAGGGTTTTAGATGAATCCGAGAAGCTGCAGAAGGGAAATTACAACTTGAGTAGATTCTATTAAAGGGTGCTTTTTCCAGAATGACTGACATTGCAAATTATCTACAATACTTTCTATATATTAAATTTTCACAGACAGCAATTTAACTCTCTTGGAGGATAAGGCTGCCAATTGCTTCCTCTATTGAAAGTATATGTTGCTCCGTAATAACTTGAGCTTTCTCTGCATCCTATCAGGTCCTTCTCCTGATGCTGATTTTGTGATATCTGTATGTTTGCAAAGCAACATTCCTTTAGCAACTGGAAAATCCGGGACTGCCTCTCTGCCATTGCAGTCAGGCCCTGCTCCATCTACGAGTGACCTCTCTGATTCAAGAAAATTCAGGCCGAGAGACAGGCAGCCTGGAAAGAGGAAAGACATGGACAGTACGTGAACCTTTACCTATGAGATGTTTATCTTCTTCTTGCTTATGCAACACCCAACGATATGTCTCTTCACTGCCTCACTGTTGCATCAAATCATAATCTGTTTTACCTTGACTCTTGGCATGTTGTTAACTCTTGTCCTATAATTTTTTATTTTTTATTTTTTTGGCTTAATCCTATGATTTCATTCCTGCAATACAGGAACTACTCATTCCCTACTACTACTGTTTTTCGAAGTCTGCAATATCTTGCTGGCCATGTTTATCTATGCCTTGGCATCTTGATGCTAAATATAATGTGTCCTTGTTTATATCATTCAAAGGCCTAGTTAACTTGTTGCAGGGCAAGAGGATGATGAATCAACGACCATACAAAGCCAGCCCCTTCCTAGAGATCTTTTCAAGATTCGCCAATTACAAAAAACCCGTGTTGGTAATTCGTCTCGAGTTACTAGTTCATACACTGGATCAGCATCATGCGGAAGTGCGCTTTCAGGAGACCTCTCGGGCAACACTAGTTGACCGCAGACTTGTTTCTTAGTTCTCAACTGAGCAGTAGACCCGACGCGACTGACAGATGAGCTGACATACATTCCAAAACTCTGCCATTTGCGTCTGGTCATTCTGTAGTGTACTCTATTTTGCTCTGTAGTGTACTCTATTTTGCAAAGATGTAATATTAACATTTACATGTCATTATAATTAATTTTGTTTTTCGGATGTTCCATTCCCTCTGTTGCAATACTATAAAGAACAGATCCCTGTTCAAGAAAGCTATACATGCAATAATCAACGTTGTTTGACACGATTAGTGAAAGTGGTGGACTATTTCCCGAGTCAGAAGGTCCGCCCTCTAGCCCAACAATGGAGCTAGGTGTATACAACTCGACATTTCTTTCAATAGTGAGATGCTACTTTTCGTATAAGTTATATCATGTAGAGTAACTGACTCAGAGAGATGACAGGAAAATGTTCTGGTGGCTTACTTTTTCTATGATCTAGTTAGCAATGAGAATTTTGTTTGATAATGAGCTGGGAAAATATTGCTTTCTGGAATTATGATTATATTGCATTGTATTTGAGGAGTTTTTATTGAAGTTGGACTTTGTAACGACCAGTGAGAAGCATTTGATATTGTACTGGTTAATAGTTGGGATCTTGGTACAATTATTTTTGCAGGAATGTTATCAATGTCTTAAAAGAAGAGAAAATTAGAAAGAAGTAAAATGTAAACCAAAAATTCTACTAATTAAAAGAGAAATAATAGTGTTATACATTCATATAAAGTAAAAATTCAAATGAATGTAATGGGGCTGTTTGGTTCGTTTGATGGGATAAATAAGGATATTTCATGGGTTGGGATCTTATTGGATTATTTTGTTCCACTTATATGGGATGGAAATCATAATTTTAGTACAAATATGGGATAAAGTAATTACATGATTGTTAATACCTCAAAATAACTATGAGATAAAGTTAATTTCAAATTTTATTCTAAAATTATTATCCTTTATCTCATATACTAAATGACTCTTATTACATCAAAAGCCAAGAAGAGAGAGAAGAGAATGCAATACTTCTCATACAAAGCAGAGCGTCACTCCCGAATGAGCCATGCAGTGCACGATTCAGATTAAGTTGGAGCTCCAATACGGACTACACACTGGGTGGGAAACAAAAAAAGGTGTTTAGGTTTTACTCCTGTTTCATTGTGTGACCTATTTCATTTTCTTACATTTTCTAAGATCATTAATGAAAAAAAAACCACTATTGATTAACATTCCCTAAGCACTCTTAGAGCCTGCTTGGCATTGCTGCTAAAAACTGCTTTTTTTTAGAAGTGTTTTTTTTTAAAATAACTTTTCTGAAAAGCGCTTTTCAAAAAAAGCAATTTTTATTTGGCAAATTCATTTGAAAAGTGTTTTTGCTAAGCAATTTGTGTTTGACAATTTTTAAAAAAAAGTGCTTTTGAGAGTCAGATTACGAAAAATGTCAAGTATCAATGTGCTTTTAATATTAAGATTATTTTATAGAGAGAAATTATTTTAAATATTTAATACAAAACTTTAATTAAATTAAAATGTACGTATTCAAATTTTTAATCAATATTATACATAGATAAATAAATAAAATATTAACATGATGATTTAAATATAATTAAAAATATCAAGCAAAATAAATTTAAAAATCATTTCACAAATTCAATCACTACATACGAAAAATATAATTACTTTCTCTCTTCTTTTTTTTAATTCTGCAAATATATTGTTATTACCTATTTCTAATAATACGTAAAATAATATATAAAATAAAAAGTTTATCATACAAAAATAAAAAATAAATTTTTCGAATGAAACTTAACCAAACTTATGAGATATGTTAATTAATTAATAAAAGATATATTGGTAAATATGTATATATGTAAGGGATATTTTATTCTTGAAAAAAATAATTTTCTGCTTCTGCTTCTGCTTTTTTTAAGAAGCAGAAATTTTTAACTGCTTCCCAACAGTAGAAAAACTGCTTCTGCTTTTATTTGAAAGCACTTTTAAGGGATTACCAAACACTTAAATTTTTTTTAAAAATCTTTTTTTCTAAAAAGAGCACTTTTGACCTTCCAACTGCAATGTCAAACATGCTCTTAATAATAAAGAGTTCTTCTTTGTTATACTTCCGCCGGTTCAAAATTAGTGATATTTTAGCTCCTAAAAGTTTATTCAAAATAATTGTTCAACATAATCAAGAAGATATTTAATTCTTTTTCCCAAAAATTTCCTTAACACATACCTAATTATGTTGATAATTTATGTCAAACTAAAAATGAAAGAAAATTATAATTAAGAGTATCTTAGTCAGGTAAATTTCTTCAATCATGTTCCCAAGCCTAATACATCAATAAGTTTGAATCGGAGGGAATATTCTTTTTTCTTATAGAAAAAATAGTGTTAAAATTAACTTTCATATCCCTCTACTAATTCATCAAGTACCTATGAGATGCATGTCATACCTTTTGGGGGTTTTGAAGAATCCTTCTTTTTTAGGCATTTTTTAAACTTGGCGCACAGAATTTCCACTTACATTTTTTAAAAATAAAATAAATTTTACCTTCTTCATTTTTTTTAAATTTATGCATTTTAAATTTTGCAAGTTTCTTAAAAATAATGATTAATATGAGTATTTTATGATAAAATTCATATTAATTGATATATATTATTAGATTTTAAAAAATGATTTGAAGAATAAGAAATTAATTTTGAGGATAAAATAAAAATAATAATTATCTTTTTTTAATATGTTAAAAGTGAAGTATTACCTTTTTAATTTTGTTAACTTTTTGGATCATCACAGGTCAACTTCTGGAACTCCATTATTTGGTTGATAATTTTTATTTTTTTGGCTAAAAGAAATGGAATTTCAGCCAATCCTTTTTATAAATTTAGCTCAAAAAAGAAGAAATATGTAATTGAAACAAACTAACATGGCATCAATTAAGAAATGAAAAATATAACATTGTACTTCATTTTCGATAAAAGATTTTAATTTAACTAAAATATATATGGAGCTCTAGCAAAAACAAATTCTGGATTTTGGTTCGAAAGAGAAAATTACACACTTATAACTAAAACATGTTGCATCTAAAGAATAAATAAAAAGAGAAACTTTTAAATTCCATTATTTTGACAACTTTTTTTATTCTGATAATATAATGAGTTCAAGCCAAATTTTTCATAGATTTGGTCTGGAAAAAAATAAATATATCATTAGAAAAAGAGTTACATTACATCTAAAGAAAAATAAAAAAAATACACAATCAAAACTCCAATATTTTTGCTAATTGTATTTTCGTTTGGTTAAAACAATAGAGTTCCAACTAAGATTTTTTACAGATTTTGCACGAAAAAACAAAATTAAAATAAATAATCATTACATGTAAAGAAAAAAAATACGAATTTGTATTTGTATTTGTATTTGTATTATTAAGAAAGCACAAGATTAAAAAAGAATTGGTAACAAATAAATTATTGTAAAATGACTACACGACAATCAACAGTTGGAAAATACTTCATCACTTAGAAGCTGATATTTTTATTTTATTTTATTGTTTCAATCGACACACCTAAAGAGTGTGTATTCATGTGCATGCTCTTTACCGCCAAAGGAGGTAGTGCAGTGGAATGTGGATGATGGGGTTATTCCTCTTTTAATTAGAGGTTCGGGTTTGAGCTTTGACTATGAAAAAATTCTTAACAGGAATGTTTTTCTCGAATGGAGCTCTATGCAGTGCGAACTCCAACGAAATATCGAAGATCGAGTGAAAAAAAATGTGCATGCTCTTTGCTACATCATTGTCTGAATAGGGTTAAAGTTATCAAACTGCTACATTTAGGAGGATAATCACTAATCATGCTGATTTTAACATTAAGAAGAAAATTAAACGTATTATTTTTTAATTAATTAAAATGAATAGGATGAATATACTTGTTTATTTTATGGGACTATATATCCTAAATATATTATTATTATTATAAAATATTATTAACAAAAAGGATAAATACTATCAGAAATCTCACCAGCCTCTAGATGAATATCCCACCTTTTGATTGGTTGGACGGCATCAAGAAGTCATAATCACCATCGATCACGCAAATCATATGTTAAAGTTTTTGCCTAATATAATCAAATTAAATAAAGCAAGATATCATAAACAACAGAGTGTTAAAGTGTGTGATCATATCAAAAAAAAATTTTACGTGCTTGGCTCATGAAAAATAATCAGGCCCGCACGTGAAGAATCGTGTTAAAAATATAATTAAATAATAAGCATATACTCTCTTTAATAGCTTAAACTTTTAGATGAAATAGTCACACACATCAACAAATTTGTCTAGTTGTTTATATATATATATATTTATAAAAAGACTCCTCCACTGATTATGGAATAATAATAATAATAATAATAAAAGCTTTAGCTAAATTTGGCCTTTGGATGACCCAAAGGACGCAAAATAAAATAAAATACTGGCCCTTTGAATTCTAACTACCCAGTTGTTTGGAAGGGAAAAGGAAATATCTAGAATCTTCTAATTAATTGAGGCAGCAAATAAAAAGAAGTTTTATATTTTCAATTAATTGAAGGAAAAAATTTGTGGAAATCAAAAGGTCTACGTTAGGCTCTATATTTTGCATCACTATAATTAATTTATTACTTATGTAAGTGTGTATCATAAATTCATATTGTACGTACCTTCATTTCATGTGTTTGTTGTATTTGTCAAATGTATATACTCCCTCCGTCCACTTCTAATTGTCATGGTTTCCTTTTTTAGAGTCAAACTATAAGAACTTTGACTAACATTTTACGATGCATTTTTTTTATCATATTGATATGAAAAAAATTGCAATTTTTATAATACTTTTCGTATAGTTTTTGAATATCTAAATTTTTTGTTTAAAATATCGAATTAATGTAATCTAATTTAACTTTGAAAATTAGTCAAATTGTCTGCGCAACATAACAATTAAAAGTGGACAGAGGGAGTATTAATTATATGAGTTTGGTATTCTTGAAGTATGTGAACTTTTTTATTTAAAAGCTCAAATTGATATCACATTTTTAATTACTTAATTATATTTTCAACACGTTTCTTATGTCCGGTTATGAATTTTTTTAAAAGACAAGTATTGAAAACATTCCTAAACTCGGCGTGAATAATTAGTTTCATCCTCGAACTATTGATAGCATTAAAAACACCCCTTTACTTGACTAACTAAACTTAAATACACTCCCGATCTTGCAACATGAGTGAAATACACCCTAAATTCTCTCCAAGTTTAGGAGTGTTTCGATAATTCTCTCGGCTTTTTATTAAGAGTCACATGCTCCTACAAGAGTTTTAGACCACTTGATATGTCATATGGCAGATCGGGGGTGTGTCAGGGATGTGTCTAAGTTTAGTTAGTCAGGTAGGGAGGTGTTTTTGAGGCTATCTATCAATAATTCGGAAATGAAACTAATAATTTACCTCAAGTTCAGTGATGTTTTTGATACCTCACACATGTGGCTTGATTAAGTTCACCTACGTACAATGTGTCGGTTGGATTTGTCAAACGTGTTATTTGTTTGTTATGGTAGAGACCATTTCTCTAGAGATGATTTTTTTTTTTTTGGAAAATAAGTTATTGTCTGTGTTTATTGGTTATTGAAAAATATTTTAAAAAGAAAAGAAATTTCATCTCTGATAAATAATCCAATGATTGTGTAAAATAGTTAGTGGTAAAGGATTTATTATTTTTAGGAAATTAAGCAACCAATGAAAATACCCTGCAAATAAGAGAAGATGCATGAATTTATATATAGCTAAATAGAAAAAAAGAGTCAAATATATAGGACAATATAAAATGACTATGGTCGACAATTTAGACCAAGTTCAGCCATTATGTTGGATTTTAATATTAAGAAACAACATATGATTGTTTAATTAATTAAAAGATAAATATTTGGCCTTTTGATAAGTTGGAGTAATTAATAAGCACGCATATCACATGTTCAACTTTTTGCAAATACGGTCAAATTTAAATATATAAATACTTAATCATATCACCAAATATATTAATTATTATATATACGGAGTAAAATAATTTATTACAAAATTAATGCAAACTATAGAGCCTAAGTGGACCATTTTCTTCCAATCATTTTCCTGTTGAATAATATAAATTTTGAATTGTCATCAACATTTAGTATTCATATGATTGCAATTAATTATATCCTAAACGGGGTGTGTATAATTTTAGTGGAAAGTAGTACTATATATTAAATTAAAGGGAAATTTAGAAATACCAAAAGTTTAAGGTTTAATTACAAAATATACCAATAGTTTTGATAATTATCAAACATAGTAAGAGCTATGGTAATTCACTCAATGTTAATGATATAATAATTTTTGAAATGAGCTCTGTTAAATCAGAGAGGGTTATTGTATCACTGATACAAAACGAATGTCAAAAATTATTCTTTGCTTGATAGAGAGAAAATCTCAGAGATTCTTACTATGTTTAATAAAAAATTTTAAAACTCACACTTTATTAGATAAATATATTGCGTAGGTTTGTCTGATTAGATAAGATAAAATATCCCTTTAATTTAAATGTTAGTACTAATATTTATACAAGAACAATACTCAGCTGGTAAAGTTGAAAATAGTAGTAAGAAAGATCTTTGAATGTTATGCAAATGCTCATAAAAATTTAAATTAAGAGTGTCATATAAAAAAAGAGACTTTTTTTCAAACAATTACTTTTAAAAAGTAAGACAAATAATTAAAATGGAAAAAATTGTAATTAAAAAGGAAACTCACGTACACTTTGGCAATCTAGTTAGTTTACCAAACATGACCGAAGTATACGTTATATATACACTTCGATTGTATAAGTTGTATATAAATATATACATTATATGCATAATATATGTATATTTAATATAAAATATATACTACCTATATAATGTTAAATGTATATATATTTTGTAAACTAGATGTACAAAGATATTTGGCTATAATTTTTCCTAATTAAAATCCCTATTCCTGAAAGGTAATCACATCCAAATTAGATCCAGAAAGTTGGGAATATGTCTTATGTAAGGAATAATTAATTTAAAATTGAATAAAATCTCCCCTTATCTATCTCATGCTTTTCCCTTCTCTAGTTTCAAATTCCCCTTAAAAAAATTCATTACAACTCATCTAGATCTTTATTATCTAATTTGCAGTATTGAATCGACTGTTCTATGAACTTAGATATGGAAAATTTTAACGGAATAATTAAAACAATATAACAACAACAATAATGACAAAATAGAAGAAGAAAGATAAAGCCATTAAGCACTATAAGTTGAATTTTGGCATCAATATATATATATTTAACAATAAATATAGCACATATAAATTATGTAAAAATCCTGTACTCCCTTTGTTTCATAATATACATTTCAAAATTCATTCAATCAATTCCTAAACCATCTGAATCGCGTACTGCAGGGCTCATTCGATAATGGAAGATCAAAAAACTTCCTAAACCATCACGGCTAGGACATTTACAACACGATCCAAATAAACCTCAACTATTAGAGATCTCAAGCAAACTTAAAAACCAACATAAGGTGTTGGAAGAATATTGGATTGTGTTGAAGATGATGAAGAATTATCTTTAGAGACGATTGCCTCTACACATACTACCACAAACTCTATTGCTATTTTTACCATGTCGATGCATATCTCTAACTTTTGAATCATCATAATGTCGATAATAATAATAATGATAAAATCTTTGAATTTCTAGTCTCCGCGTATTTCTCTTTGGTATAATAAGGAAGATCTTTCTCTTTATGTTTATATATATAGTTACAATAAACGCCCCCATGGTTATGGAGAACTCAAAACTGGCCTTTGGAACATCTCAAAGGACGTTAATTATTATTATTATTATTATTATTATCATTATTATTATTATGCGTGCCTTTCTCTCTCAAACACTAACATATGAGTCAGGTCCACAAGTTTGAAAGAAACATGAAGTGGGATGAATTCTCCATGAAAAATGTTAAGAGTGCATTAAAGTTCTCATCTTAGTTGGGGAATAGACTGGTGATCTGCTTATATGAATTTGAGCAATCTTCCCTTCATGAGCTAGTTTCTAAGGTTGAGTTAAGCATAGATGTCATATCTTTACAAAAAATACTCTAGTGTAAATGGAGAATTTTTAAAGTTACATTATTTCTAATTATAGTAATGTGACATTTTTTTGGGACAAATTAAAAAGGAAAGAGAACCACATAAAAGGAGAGGGAGGGAGTACTATTTTTTTGTGACACATTTTTTAAATTTATTCGCTAAATAATGATATAATCTTAAATTAGGAAATAATTAATTTTATACTTTCAATTTTACTCTTATATGAAAATTTTTTATAACCACACATATATTATATTTAAGACTTTATATAAATTTCAAAATTTTATAGCCACACAAATGTATAATATATATTCTTAAAAGAAAATTTATATCGATTTAAATTATGTGACATAAATTAGAACGGAGAGTAATATATTAAAAAGAGTCACCACGTGTTGTAGGAAAGTCAGCCACAAATCATATGATTTTTCGTTCAAACGTATACAACTTTTTCTAACTACGTACACATAAAAGAAGAGAAAATTTAGAATCTTTAAAATCGAAACCACGTACAAATAAAACAATTTTTTTTGGAACTTTTTGGACTGAAATAGTCCGCGTTAGGCTTTATATTTTGCATGATTATTAAATATTAATTTAGTAGTGTATCATTGCACCTTCCTCTATTTTAAATTAATCATTGATATTTGACATGATGATTGTGTTTGCCAAACGCGTTATGCGTTTGGTATGATCAAAACAATATTTAATTATGTTTGGTTGCCCAAAAAATATCTTCTCTAAGATTTCCTCTTTTATGAATGATGTAAGAATTTCAAAAATATAGTTACGATGAATAAACGGGCTATAAGCCATTTTACCTTTTATGTGCGATCTTTTCTTATTTACATGTTAAGTCAGTGATAATTTAAAGTAATAATTGTTGAAACAGTTTAGATTATTATAACAAGTAGCCAACAAATACATCAGGATTAAAGAGGAGCTAGTCTCATCTTGCGACATTTTGCTAGATTACATATAAATATTCTTGGAATGATTTTTTTTTTTTGCTTACTTATTAAACATCAAAAAATAAATAAGAAATCTATTTATTTTCTGTTGGTGTAATATACCACAAATACAATAAATTACATTTGAAAATAAAATGAATAAACAAATCTTTAGGCTGAGGCGCGGATATCTCGCTCTCTTTAAGAAGATTCAAGCCCACTGCGGCATAATCTACACCGATCCAGCAGTAACACTCTTGACTTGTCCAATCTCCTCCAGGATACAACAGCATAATCACAAAGCATAACTCAACAACCTCTGGACAAAAGTTGAGTCCAAAGCTCCACAAAAAGAACACCTTCCTTCAACATATAATTACTCTCTTTATGTATAGTGAATATAGTTGAAGACTTAGAATATTATTCTTTGTCTTAACTCTCTCTTTCACTACACTAATCTCAATATAAATACAATATAATACTACTCATCTTTTTCACTCTATATTTTCTAGTACATCTCTTGTTATACTCAACCCAAAGGAAGACCACACTATTTATAGGAGAAGAAGTCTTCCATACAATTAATGTGTAGAATGAGGGGTAATAATGTGGGTAGGTGAATGTAATAGATGTTATATAAGTTACAAAACACCAATGGTCATATGAGTTACAAGAAACTAATGACCATGAAAGTTACAAGAACTAATGGTCATATAAGTTACAAGAATCAATAATCATCTTTTATTACAATTTATATCACTAACATATACACTTAATATTTTATTTTAATAATAAAATGAATATACACCAACATTTTTCATAAAAATATAAAAAATATTTTCCTTCGTACCAAACACACCCTAAATAAATATCTTTTGATTTGTGATAATCAACATTCATACGAGGTGTGCAAAATAAATGTATTTATGTCAAGACTCAAGAGATAGTATGTATCAATTTAAATGTTTCTTTTTATATATATATATATTATAGTAGCCAGCTCGGTGAGCAACCGAAAAATATCACTTTCCAGGTGAAAATGGTTAAAAATGAATATTATAGTAATTTAGTTGACAAATAAATTAGTAGCTCATTTTCTTTCTTCCTCTCTCCCTAGTTAGGGACACAATCCACAAAATATTTTAAGGCTTCAACTAATTTATCATACAAAAGAAAATAACTTTCTATTGAAGAAAGGTGTTCTTTTGGTGAAGTTATTTGAATTATATGACGTTGTTGGAATGTTATATCCTGGAGGCCCGGATAAGTCAAGAGTTGTACTGCTGGGTCAGTATAGATTATGACGCAGTGGACTTGAATCTCTTTAAAGAAAGCGAGATATCAACGTTTTAGCCTGAATGATTATTTATTAATTTTTTTTCAATGGTAATTTATTATACTGTGTGGTATACCAATACTAGGTGAGAAACTGAAAATTATCACTTTCTATGTGAAAATGGTAAAAAATTAATATCATCGTTTAGTTAACAAATAAAATTGGCGAAATGGTTTGATGGACCCTTGTACTTGTATAAGTTTGTATTCTAGACTCTTCTACTTAATCTTTTGTCACTTGAACCCTTAAACTCAATTAAAATGAGATTTTTAAACCCTTTGACCATTGACCGAGCTTATGTGGCATTTATTTTGCTAACTCGCTTATAGCGCGTGGTATCACACTTAAAAGGCAAGTGAAAGCAATGTATTTGCTTTAAAAATAATTAAATAATAAAAAGAAAAAAACAATTAAAGTTCCCAGCCCCTCCCTTTTCTTCCGGCGTTCTGAGAAAATGATAGGGATCTCGGCGTCCCCTACGACGCCATTTTCGTCTGCATCTCCGCTCATTCTATCCATTGAACCTCCGTTAATGATTGGGTGTTTGGGTGAGTTTTAGCAGTATTAATGAAAGCTTCAGATGTTGAACAAGAAGGCAGATGTTGCTCCGGTAGCTATGGGTCTTCCATGGTGGTTATGTGATGATTTTGCTCCGGTGGCGATTTTGCTTCGGTGGCTTGTTCCGCCCATTCTGTCCATAGATTTCTTTTTTCTCTGTTGAGATCTGGGTTTGATTGTATGTGGTCTTCTTCTTCGAGCCTCAAAAATCTACCAAAAGATCCATCATTAAGAAGACGTTGTCAGTTCATATTAGTTTTGAGATGATTTTTGAGCTTCTTAGTCATTTTTTGAAGAAGAAAAAAATTAGGAGAATAAAGATTTTTTGTTAGTTTATATAGTACCATAACAATTAAGAGTGTTCAAGTAAGCTTATAGAAGTGGAATCTATCCGGCTTAAGAATGTTAGGCTAAAATTCAACTTGCCCAAATTATCTTTTCAATTGAAGTTCAAGGAAGAAGGAAAGTGATTATGTGATATAATAGCTATTTCTCACAAGAACATTTGAGAGATCAACTTTGGGTTTTCATTTTCTCTCTCTGTGTTTGGTGATTGTAGGTTGAGGGAGGTAGAGAAAAGGTGAGAGAAATAATTATTTTATTCTATTTTTAAATTAAAAACTTGTTGTAAAATATAAGCAATATACTACAAACAATATAGACTGAACATATATGGGGAGTAGAATATAGAGATCATCTTATTCAAATGTCTTCAAGTCTCATGAGTGTCTTCCAATGGTGAATGAACAACCCTATTTATAGGTTGAGAAATCACTCCAAAAGTCACCATATTAAGTGTCATAATAAATAGGTACATTCTTATCCAAAATGGTTCATAGAACATAGGAGATATACATACATGAATATAAGTAAGTTCATGTATTGAGAATATGGACAATCCACTAATTCAATGAATTTATAACACTCCCCCTTGGATGTCCATAGATAATGTGCCTCATTAAAACCTTACTAGGAAAAACTCAGTGGAAAAAAGCCTAGTGAAGGAAAAAGAGTACACACATCTTATAATACGCCTTGAGTGCTGCCTCATTACAAACCTTACCAGGAAAATCCAATTGGGACAAAACCATGGTTAAGGAAAAGAGTACAGCGCGTATTTCGCTCCCCCTGATGAAAGCTTTACTTGATATTTCGGAGACGATGCATTTCAATCTCATATCTCAACTTCTCAAATGTTGATATTGGCAACGCCTTAATAAATAAGTCTGCAAAATCATCACTTGAACATATCTGTAGAACTTCTGTCTCACCATTTCGTTGAAAATCATGTGTGAAGAAGAACTCTGATGAAAAATACTTTGTCTAGTCTCCTTTGATGTATTCTCCCTTCAATCGAGCTATACATGCAGCGTTATATTCATACATGGTGGCTGGAATATCCCTTTTCAAAGAAAAATCACACAGTTTCTGGCATCTGCATAATCAGCAATCTGTATGTGCACCAATTGCACTAATACATGATATTTTTCAATCATTTTCATTAGATCGATCTTTCTTTATGTTAAGCAATCTCATAATCATTGGGGTACTCAATGGAATTGCTTTAAGAACTTTTAAATCCTTCGAGGATTTTCATATAACCTTCATCGTCTAGGTAGACATGACAATCATTCATTGAACACATTCAAATATTTCATCTATTGCCAGACTGAAACAAGTCTCATTGCATCCACCACAGGAGAATATATCTCCATTTAATAATGTCATCATTGTAGTAAATATAAAAGAAAGAACACTATAAGTTCTCCAAATAGTCCTTCAAAATGTGAAGGTAATTTTTATCATCATAATGGTATGAAAGGTCATTGGACCTGTGGTTGTTGTGCGACCTAATAATTTGATAAATTTATAAAAATCCTCCATCAGAAGAAAGAAAGATAAAGTGGTGGTACACTTGACCTTTCGAAGTGATGTTGAGGTGAGTCATGCAAAAATGATGAATTTCAAAGGCATGACAATGTGCTTATAAATGATTAGTCCATTTCTTGAAGAGAATGTGACATGTGATAAGCATAGTGAATGCTCGACCATTCTGAAAGAGAATGAGTGAAGATATGATAAAATCATTGTGGGTTTGATATATGCCACAACTCACCTCTACGGGAGGTTTGAGAAAAATAAAGATCAGTTGGCATGAACGATTGGCCATACCGATTCAATTGTGATGCAAAAGTAATTGAGAATTCACGTGGCTATATGATGAAGAAATAAAAGATTCTTCAAAAATTCTCTTGTGTTGCTTGTTCTCATGATAAAATGATCATTGTATCATTGTACCAGCTAAGGTTGAAATTGTATTCCTTGAGGTTTTGGAACATATAAAAAGGTGAATATGGGCCCGTTCACCTGCCATGTGGACCGTTTGCGACTATATAATAGTTTGCATCCATGGGATGGTCACATGTGCTTTGTTTTCAACTTACAAATTGGTTTTTGTAAGATTGTTTGCTCGAATTGTTAAATTAAGAGCACAGCTCCAAACTATAAAATTATGTGGATAATGCAAGTTGGTTTAGCAGAAATTGTATGCCTCCAATTATAGCTAAACCATGGGTATGAGAACAAAACTCCCAAATAAAATTTGGTATGATATGAATTTGCTTAACATGTAGCAACACATGTATGCATCAAGCCAATAAGGTTTCCCCATCATAATTGATTCAGGGTCAGGAACCAAGTAATTTCCATCTAAAGTTTGAATGAGTGATATCTCATTTAATTGCTCCACCAAACACAAAGATGGATCCCCAAATGAGGTTGGGGTGAATGTTAGATTTTCTAACATTAGGGAGAGAGATGATTGGCAGCTGAGAATTATGAGATGAATTATCTAGATCCTCGTTAAAAAGTGAACTTGAAGTTCAAAAGATAATTCATTTGCATAGTGATGCAAATTAATTGCCAGATGAATTTGCTGACCCTATGTTATAATTCAGCTGTAAATGCTCCAATGAGAAGTCCTTGAAGGACAGAGTCTATGATACGCCTGAAGTGTGATAGACCAATCGATTCCAAATGAAAAATTCCTTGAGGTAGGAGAGGAGCAAATGATCAAGATGGTTATGATAATGAGGCAAGTGCTTTAAAGAAGCACGATGCCGTGACACTTCATAAAACCTAGGCAAAGGTTCAGGTACCTGAAATGATGAATATGAAGAGATCTCGCTAAGTTATGTCGTATTGGAATCGAGTCAAAAGACCGTCGACATTAGTTTTGATATGAAGTAGCGCTCAATGCTACCGATGATGACGAGTATCTTGAATTAAAAAATCTGTGATATTGTGTGGACAGATAAATAATTGGCCAAATGAAATGCACAATTCAAGTATATTATATTTCACTTAGAAAAGTGATGTTTTTGGACTTATAGTCCATGGATCAATATATAATGTCAGTGGGGTACAAATGAATCATTGTGCAAAAGTATAACCGTTAGATATAAAGTACGGTGTGTGCCTCGGGGCATAAAAGGTTTTTGCAAAAATCCTGACATTATTAAATGGAAATATACTCTCTTGTGGTGGATGCAATGAAGCTTATTTCAGTATGGCAATAGATGAAATGCTTGAATATGTGTAATGAATGATTGTCATGTCTAGCTAGACCATGAAGGTTATATGAAAATACTTGAAGGATTTAAAATGTCTTAAAGTAATTCCATTAAGTACCCCAATGGTTATGAGATTGCTTAACATAAAGAAAGATCAATTTCGATCTCATGAAAATGATTGAAAAATATCATGTATTAGTGTAATTGGTGCACACACAAATTTCTGATTATGCAGATGCCGAGAACTGTGTGATTTTTCTTTGAAAAGAGATATTACAGCCACCATGTATGAAGATAATGCTGCATATATAGTTCGATTGAAGGAAGGATACATCAAAGGAGACTGGACAAAGTATTTTTCATCAAAGTTCTTCTTTACATATGATCTTCAACAAAATGGTGAGATACAAGTTCAACAGATCTCTTCAAGTGATGATATTGCAGAATTATTTATTAAGGCGTTGTCAATGTCAACATTTGAGAAGTTGAGATATGAGATTGAAATGCATCATATCCAAGATATCAAGTAAAGCTTTCATCAGGGGGATTAAAATACACGTTGTACTCTTTTCCTTAATCATGGTTTTGTCCCAATTGGGTTTTCCTGGTAAGGTTTTTAACGAGGCAACACTCAAGGTGTATTATGAGATGTGTGTACTCTTTTTCCTTCACTAGGCTTTTTCCCATCGGGTTTTTCCTGGTAAAGTTTTAACGAGACACATTATATATGGACATCCAAGGGGGGTGTTATAAATTCATTCATTGAATTAGTGAATTGTCCATATTCTCAATACATGAACTACTTACATTCATGTATGTGTATTCCCTAGGTTCTATGAACCATTTTGGATAAGAATGTGTCTATTTATTATGACACTTAATATGATGACTTTTGAGGTGATTTCTCAACCTATAAATAGGGTTGTTCATTCACCATTGTAAGATACAATGACACAATATGAGAGACATGGACACACTTGAATAAGAAGAAAAGTCTTCTCCTTCATCTACTTTTATTGTCTTCTTCTCTTTATATTATATTATTTTGAGCTTGATTTTATATAACACTACCAATTATGATGGGGAAACCTTGTTGGTTTGATGCATACATGTGTTGCTACATATTAAATAAATTCATCTCATACCAAATCTCATTTGGGAGTTCTGCTCTCATACCCATGGTTGAGCTATAATTGGAGGCATACAATTTCTGCTAAACTAACTAGCATTATCAACATAATTTCATAGTTTGTAACTGTGCTCTTAATTTAACAATTCGAGCAAGCAATCTTACAAAAGCCAATTTGTAAATTGACAACAAAGCACATGTGACCATCCCATGGATGCAAACTATCATATAGTTACAAACGGTCCACATGGCAGGTGAATGACCCATATTTACCTTTTTATATGTTCCAAAACCTCACGGAATACAATTCCAACCTTAGCCGGTATAATGATACAATGATCATTTTATCATGAGAACAAGCAACACAAGAGAATTCTTGAAGAATCTTTTATTTCTTCATCATATAACCACATGAATTCTCAATTACTTTTGCATCACATTTGAACCGGAATGGTCAACCGGTCATGCCAGCTGATCTTTATTTGTCTCAAACTTCCTGTAGAGGCGAGTTGTGGCATATATTCAACCCACAATGATTTTATCACATCTTGACCCATTCTCTTTCAGAATGGTCGAGCATTCACGATGCTTATCACATGTCACATTCTCTTCAAGAAATGGACTAATCATTCATATGTGCTTCATAAATTTGCATTATAAGCACATTTTCATGCCTTTAAAATTTATAATATTTACATGACCCACCTTAACATCACTTTGAAAGGTTAAGTGTACCACCACTTTATCTTTCTTTCTTTTGATGGAGAATTTTTATAAATTTATTAAATCAGTAGGTCGCACAATGACCATGGGTCCAATGACCTTTCATACCATTATGATGATAAAAATTACCTTCACATTTTGAAGGACTATTTGGAGAACTCATAGTGTTCTTCCTTTTATAATTACTACAATGATGACTATTATAATTCTTTCCCTCAACCCCCTTATTCATACATTCAATCACTTGTCATCTTTCAGACTTATTATTGACTGCTACCACATTCATATGATAGAGTAGAGCAATTGGGCGAATTTCAAATTTATCATGTACTGCTACCACATTCGCATAAGGGAATGGAGCAAATTCAATGGGACGAATTTCATCACTATGATGCATTGAGACTCAAACTCAATGTCTTATCCATATAAGGCGTGTTAGGCCATAATTCTATGGGACTTGAACCCAATCCTTATCATCAAGGTGCATCAAAATTCAAATTGATGTCTTACCTTCTTGGTGCGATAGAACTTGAATCTACCGTCTTACCCTCAAACAGTTTTCATTATGGTGCATTCGGACTTTAACCTGATGTATTACCCTCAACCAACGGTATAATAGACCGAAGTATAACATGATCTCACCATTTAAGTCTTTCAAAATATTGAAATAAAATTCATAAAATATCAAGATTAACGTAATCAAAACAATACTCAAACTCATGCTACCAAAACTTTATGCCTTCTTCCATTTAAGAAATTTTATGGAGCAGAGAATATTCAACCAGTAGTAGTATATGCCTGATTGTATGCATATAATGCCTTGATTGCAGTAGTTATCAGCACGAGACTCTAGCCAATTGAGATTGAGTTTTAGTGTTTCCTTAACTCGTGTTCTGGTTGATCTCATTATCAGAATCAAGAATGAAAAATGATAACTACTGCAACCAAGGTATTATATGCATAAAATCAGGCATGTATTTTCTAAAATCTTTTTATGATTTAGAATACAATAGTGTTTGGTCACTAACATTTATCAGGAACAAAAGGCATATACTACTACTGGTTGAATATTCTCTACTCCATAAAGTTCCATAAATGGAAGAAGGTATACAATTTTGGTAGCATGAGTTTGAGTATTATATTTTAAGAATTTTATTTCAATATTTTGAAAGACTCAAAGGGTGAATCATGTTGTACTTTGGTATATTATACCGTTGGTTGAGGGTAAGACATTAGGTTAAAGTTCGGATGCACCATAATGAAAAATGTTTGGGGTAAGACGGTAGATTCAAGTTCTATCGCACCAAAAGGGTAATACATCAATTTGAGTTTTGATGCACCTTGATGATAAGGATTGGGTTCAAGTCCCATAGAATTATGGCATAACACACCTTATATGGATAAGACATTGAGTTTGAGTCTCAATGTATCATAGTGATGATATAATGATGACTAAGGCTTTGATGAAAAGTCATGAAATTCATCCTATTGAATTTGCTCCATTCCCTGAAGCGAATGTGGTAGCAGTACATGATAAGTTTGAAATCCGCCCAATTGCTCCATTCTATCATATGAATGTTGTAGCAGTGAATATAAGTCTGAAAGATGACAAATGATAATATATGAATAAGGGCGTTGAGGAACAAAATTATAATAGTCATCATTGTGGTAAATAAAATGGAAGAACACCATGAGTTCTCCAAATGGTCCTTCAAAATGTGAAGGTAATTTTTATCATTATAATGGTATGAAAGGACATTGGACCCGTGGTCATTGTGCGACCTAATAATTTGATGAATTTATAAAAATCCACCATCAAAAGAAAGGAAGATAAAGTGGTGCTACACTTGATCTTTCAGGTTGCTTGATCTTTCAGGTTGATGTTGAGGTGGGTCATGCAAAAATGATAAATTTTTAAAGGCGTGACAATGTGCTTATAATGTAAATTTATGAAGCACATATAAATGATTAGTCCATTTCTTGAAGAGAATGTGACGTGTGATAAGCATCGTGAATGATCGACTATTCTGAAAGAGAATGGGTCAAGATATGATAAAATCATTATGGGTGGATATATATCACAACTCACCTCTACGGGAGGTTTGAGAAAAATAAATATTAATTGGCATGACCGGTTGGCCATTCCGGTTCCAATGTGATACAAAAGTAATTGAGAATTTACGTGGCATTATGTTGAAGAAATAAAAGATTCTTCAAAAGTTCTCTTGTGTTGATTGTTCTCATGATAAAATGATCACTGTATCATTATACCAGCTAAGGTTGGGATTGTACTCCCTGAGGTTTAGAAACATATAAAAAGGTAAATATGGGCCCGTTCACCTGCCATGTGGACCGTTTGCAACTATATGAGAGTTGCATCCATGGGATGGTCACACGTGCTTTGTTGTCAACTTACAAATTGGTTTTCGCAAGGTTGTTTGCTTGAATTGTTAAATTAAGAGCACAGTTCAAAACTATGAAATTTTGTTGATAATGCTGGTTGGTTTAGCAGAAATTGTATGCCTCCAATTATAGCTAAACCATGGGTATAAGAACAAAATTCCCAAATAAAATTTGGTATGAGATGAATTTGTTAACATGTAGCAACACATGTATGCATCAAGCCAACAAGGTTTCCCTATCATAATCGGTTCAGGGTCAGAAACCAAGTAATTTCCATCTAAAGTTTGAATGTGCGTTATCTGATTTAATTGCTCCACCACACACAAAGATGGATCCTCAAATGAGGTTGGGGTGAATGCTAGATTTTTCAAACATTAGGGGGAGAGATTATTGATAGCTGAAAATTATGAGATGGATTATCTAGATCCTCGTTAAAATAAGTGAACCTGAAGTTCAAGAGATAATTCATTTGCATAATGTTGCAAATTAATTGCAAGATGAATTTACTGACCCTATGTTATAATTCAGCTGTAAATGCTCCAATGAGAAGTCCTTGAAGGACAGAGTCTATGGTACACCTGAAGCGTGATTGACCAATCAATTCCAGATGAAAAATTACTTGAGGTAGGAGAGGAGCAAATGATCAAGATGGTCATGATAATGAGGCAAGTGCTTTAAAGAAGCACGATGCCTTGACACTTCATAAAACCTTGGCAAAGGTTCAGTTACCTGAAATGATGAATATGAAGAGAACTCGATAAGTCATGTCGTATTGGAATCGAGTCAAAAGACCGTCGACGATATCTTTGATATGAAGTAGCGCTCAATGCTACGGATGGTGACGAGGATCTTGAATTAAAAAATCTGTCATATTGTGTGGACAGATAAATAATTGGCCAAATGAAATGCACAACTCAAGTATATTATATTTCACTTTGAAAAGTGATGTTTTTGGACTTACAGTCCATGGATCAATATATAATGTTTGTGGGGTACAAATGAACCATTATGCGAAAGTATAACCGTTAGATATAAAGTACGGTGTGTGCCTCGGGGCATAAAAGGTTTTTGCAAAAATCCTGACATTATTAAATGGAAATATACTCTCTTGTGGTGGATGCAATGAAGCTTATTTCAGTATGGCAATAGATGAAATGCTTGAATATGTGTAATGAATGATTGTCATGTCTAGCTAGACCATGAAGGTTATATGAAAATCCTTGAAGGATTTAAAAGGTCTTAAAGTAATATCATTGAATACCCTATTGGTTATGAGATTGCTTAACATAAAGAAAGATCAATTTCGATCTTATGAAAATGATTAAAAAATATCATGTATTAGTGCAATTGGTGCAAATACAAATTGCTGATTATGCAGATGCCGGGAACTGTGTGATTTTTCTTTGAAAAGAGATATTACAGTCACCATGTATAAAGATAATGCTGCATGTATAGCTCGATTGAAGGAATGATACATCAAAGGAGACTGGACAAAGTACTTTTCATCAAAGTTCTTCTTCACATATGATCTTGAACAAAATGGTGAGATACAAGTTCAACGGATCTCTTCAAGTGATGATCTTGCAGAATTATTTATTAAGGCGTTACCAATGTCAACATTTGAGAAGTTGAGATATAAGATTGAAATGCATTATCTCCGGGATATCAAGTAAAGCTTTCATTAGGGGGAGTGAAATATGCATACTGCACTCTGTTCCTTAATCATGGTTTTGTCCTTATTGGGTTTTCCTGGTAAGGTTTTTAACGAGGCAGCACTCAAGGCGTATTATGAGAGGTGTGTACTCTTTTTCCTTCACTAGGCTTTTTCCCATCGGATTATTTCTAGTGAGGTTTTAATGAGACACATTATCTATGGACATTCAAGGGGGAGTGTTATAAATTCATTCATTGAATTAGTGGATTGTCCATATTCTCAATACATGAACTACTTACATTCATGTATGTGTATTCCCTAGGTTCTATGAATCATTTTGGGATAAGAATGTATCTATTATTATGACACTTAATATGGTGACTTTTGGGGTGATTTCTTAACCTATAAATAGGGTTGTTCATTCACCATTGTAAGACACATGACATAGATGAGAGACTTGAAGATATTTGAATAAGATAATCTCTGCATTCTACTTCCTATATCATTTGTCTATATTTCTTGTAGTATATTGTTTATGGTTTACAACAATATCTATAAAAAGGTTGGGATTGTATTTCCTGAAATTTTAGAACATATAAAAAGGTGAATATGTGCCCGTTCACCTGCCATGTGGATCATTTGCAATTATATGATATCCGGTCATGCCCAAGAAACTACGAATATCCGAAGGAGATAGAGGTCTAGGCCAATTTCTAATCACGTCCTTCTTCTTAGGATCTACCTCAATACCTTTACCGGACACAATGTGACCAAGGAAAGCCACGGATCTCAACCAAAACTCACATTTATTGAACTTAGCATTTAACTCACGATCCCTAAGAATTTGCAATACAATCCTTAAATGATCGGCATGCTCTTCCTTACTTCGGGAGTAAATCAAAATATCATCAATGAATACAATCACGAACATATCAATGTATTGTCTAAACACCCTATTCATAAAATCCATAAAAGTCGCCGGAGCATTAGTGAATCCAAACGACATAACCACAAACTCATAAAGGTCATATCTAGTCTGAAAAGCCATCTTTGGAATATCACAATCTCTCATCCTCAATTGGTGATAACCCGACCGGAGATCAATCTTAGAGAAGAAACTAGCACCTTGAAGTTGGTCAAATAAAGCATCTATCCTCAGAATCGGGTACTTATTCTTAATGGTAACCTTATTCAACTGCCGATAATCAATACACATACGGAGAGAGCCATCTTTCTTATGAACAAACAACACCGGAGCACCCCATGGAGAAATACTTGGTCGGATAAAACCCTTATCCAATAAATCCCTCAATTGTTCTTTCAATTCCTTAAGTTTCGCCAAAGCCATACGGTAAGGAGGGATAGAGATAGGTTGTGTATCGGGAAGAAGGTCAATACCAAAGTCTATTTTCTTTTTTGGAGGAACACCGGGTAATCATCGGGAAACACATCTGAAAACTCATTTACCACGAAAATCGACTCAAGACTAGGGGTTTCGAAATCTATATCCCTAACCCGAATAAGATGATAAATGCAACCCTTGGAGTTCATCTTTCAAGCTTTCAGACAAGAAACAAACTGGCCTCTAGGCATAGAATTTCCCCTTTCCACTCTAGGACAGGCTCATTAGGAAATTAAAACTTAACCACTCGGGTTTTACAATCAACCGAGCTATAATAAGAATGAAGCCAATCTATCCCAAGAATGATATCGAAGTCTATCATATCTAGCTCTACAAGATCAACATAGGTGACTCTATGGAACAAGGAAACGAGACACTTACTATAAACTCTTTTAGCCACATTAGAATCACCAATAGGGTAGAGACACAAAAAGGGTCTATCAACACATCCGGGGTAATATCAAATTTAATAGCTACATATGGCGTCACAAAAGACAAGGTAGCACATGGATCAAGTAAAGCATATACATCAACATGAAAGACTTACAACATACCGGTAATCACATTAGGAGAACCTTCTTGCTCTTAGCGAGTTTGGAGTGCATAAAATTGGTTTTGCTTGGGAGCACTAGAACCTGAAACCACTAGGAACACTTTGTTTACCATCCTTCCCCTTTGTAACATTCATTGGACAATCCCTCATTTTGTGACCACTCTTGCCACAAGTGAAGCAACAATCCGATCCGGCTAAGCATCTCCCCTCATGCTTCCTCCCACACTTTTAAGATGGGGGAATTTGAGTTCTATCACCACCACCATTGCCTCCTTGAGGCTTAGGGTTAGACACCCTATTATTGTCAAACTTAGGCATAGGAGCATTTGAAGATCCTTGGTTCGAAAACCTTTGTCGAAACTTAGAACGGCCATGTTCTCCAGTTCTTTGTTTTGAGAAGTCACCGTCACCGGTCCTAGCCCTCTTTGCCTCTTTGGACCTCTCCTTTAGCTTCTCTTCTTCGATTTGTTGTGCATGTACCATCAGCCGTGAAATATCCATCTCTTTAATAAGCATGGCAGTCCTACATTCCTTGACCACCAAGTCGGACACTCCCGACACAAACTTACTCATCTTAGCCCTTGAATCGGCTACCAAGGAAGGTGCATATTTTGACTATTGAGTGAAATTCAATGCATATTCCTTGATGCTCATACCACCTTGCTTCAAGTTAATGAACTCGAGGACCTTAGCCTCTATAATCTCAAGAGGAAAGAATCGATCAAGAAAAGCTTCCTTAAATTTCTCCCATTCAAGAGGACCCGCATCTCTAGCCCTCTCACTTTTCCATTGGTTAAACCACACTTGGGCCACGCCCTTCAATTGGTAAGCAGCCAACTCTGCTTTCTCTTCCGGCGTCACTCCCATGATCATCTGAGTATTGTAAACCTCTTCAATGAACTCTTGTGGATCCTCCTCCACCTTTGGAATTTCGGAGGGTTAATCCTTGTGAAATCTCTCACCCTTGCTACCGCCGTACCCACATGTGGGTTCACGGGGACCATAACTTCCCTATTGGCTTGAGCCGTCACGACTTGGGTCAATTCGTGGAAAGTGGCTTGGAACTCCGTATTAGTAATCTCTTCGGCCAAAGGAGCGGCCGGAACTTGGTTAGCCTCTTGCTCCACATTTTCATTTGCGTTCCTCCTTACAAAAGCTCTTCTAGGTGCCATATCTTGAAAAGCGTAGGACATGGATTAGGAGAGAAACGTATAGAGTTAAACTCTAAAGCACGATTCTAGAATATGAAAGAAGTGGAATTTCCTAACATCTTATAGCTTCTCATTCATAAATGTGGTGCGCTTCACACTTGTGAACAAGACTCTACTAGACGTGGCTTTGAGACATCCTAGGACCTTTCTAAACCTGGCTCTGATACCAAGCTTGTCACGAACCAAAGTACCCCCTAGGTGTGACATGGCGTATAGGACCCCGAGAGGCCCCACACAAGCACTTAGCATACATATACATATGGTAAAGACAACAATGAGGAAAAGATAGACAATCTCATAAAAGTAACGCGTTTACAAGCGAAAGTCCTGACTATGTCTCAAAAGCCATCTAATACAATAGAATGATCAGGACGTAACCCTTACATCATATATAAGTCTGAAACTGAAAGTAAAGAAAGCAATAAATTCTCTTCGTCCACGAAGCATGAGGACTCACCAAGGCTGATAGCTCGAACTCTGAGAACAACTAACCACAAGAGTGCGAAGGATGACTGTCTGACCCTGCATTATAAGAGAATATAGGCACAAGTATGCATTAGTACGTGGAATGTACTAAGTATGAAGCAAATGCATATAATCGCATAAATCATGCCAATGAGATGCTTTCATATAGGAAATCATGCTAGTGAAATATCATCATGAACATGCAATGACCAAACTAAATCATCTGTCCAAAGGGTTAGAAACTCAATGCATAAACATGGCCAATGCAAGCTAGTCATATCATAAGTCTTGTCTCGTGAGATACTTCTAGTACCCTAGTTCATTATTATGGGATTTTTACGTTTAACCAACATAGACCATGTGAGCTATAACATTGAATCCAGTGTCTGCCCCACACCGTAAAGGGGAGTGATGTCTACCCCACACCACTAAAAGGGGTGTCCTACTTGCCAAGGTAAGGACCATAAATCTGTAGCTTACGTAGATCCACTAGCTATATGTCTATCTGAGACAAAACTTAGGAGGCACGTAGTTATGGGACTTAGGGATTGCTACTAAATGTCCACGGACACTAAACGGAAACCTTCATCCCAAAAGCCCGCTTGGTGCTAAGTAAAATCCCAAGGAATAGTCAATTAAGTTTATTCATATTTTAACCAAGGAAGAGGTACATCTAGGGTTACCAAATCCAAGCTAAGATCATATCAAGACGTTTCAACTACCATGGGCTTGCCCAAGCTTACATCATTAGAATAGCTCATAATCGATTCATAGGTGAGAAAGCCTTTCAACCATATGAACCCTAATTTATGTAAGAAAACCTTTCACATTCATATTCTTAGCTTATTGTGAAGTAAACCTTTTCACAACTCATGGATGTCATCATCTATATGCACCCTAGTAATTATAAGCATAATTCTCATGAAGCATGCATCTCTTATGCAAGCTACTCACATGTTCATAAATCATGATCTAGTATGGGTACATGTCAATTCATCTTAGAATCATGCAATAAACTAGAATCATGCATATTTTCATCAATTTCATAAGTTCATAAATGCATGGATCATACTTTATCATGAATTCATAACTAGGAATCATGACTCATGCATGGATTCATACAATTTCTACTCAAATCATATAAATCACGCTAGATCGTGGACTAAAATATGTTATCACGCTAGATCGTGCACTAGGAATCATAATGTCAACAATTGGAAACATAATTGAAGAACCCATAAGAATTGATCAAAACCCTAATTCAATTTGAGGAATTTAAACCTTGAAAATTGAAGAAAACTAGGGACCCATTAGAGGAAAGGGCTCCAATGGTGAATGCTAACATACTTCAACAAAGCCCACAAGAAATTGCTAGAAATCAATGACCTTCAATGGAGGATCCTAGCCCTTTTTCTTCCTTGAGAATTGAGAGAAACTTTCTAGAGAGAATTATTTGGGAAGTTGGGAATTTGAGAATGTAATTAATGAAGGAATAATTTGGGAAGAAAGACTTATATAGTGGGTCAATTTAGGGGCAAAGTCGTAATTAAAAAGACTTAAAAGAATTGAGAAAAGACATAAAGACCCCTGGAAAATAACTGCCGGATGAAGTCTACGGTCCCAACCTACGGTTCGTAAGACTTCCTACAGACCGTCCTGTTGGACCGTAGAAATCTTCAGAAAACCCAAAACTCAGGACACTTTCTACAACTTTGATCTACGGCCCGTAGACCATTCGATTGTCCGTAGGTCCAACTCGTAGAACGCAACTTGACCTTTAGAAACTTGACGAAGTCTGGAATACTTGACGGGACCTTTCTACGATCCGTGGAAAGACCTACGGTCCGTCCTGCTAGCCCGTAGACTCGACCTCATAGACTTGATTTTCAAAACATTTTATCCTCTCTCTACGGATGCATTCTATGGTCCGTCAACTGGTCTACGACCCGTAGGTTGCGTCTGTAGAAAGTGACTCTGGGCCAAAAACTTAAATTTTCTCTTTTAAAAACTGAGGTGTTACAATTATATAAAATCAAGCTCAGAATAATATAATATAAAGAGAAGAAGACAAGATAAGTAGATGAAGGAGAATACTTTTCTTCTTATTCAAGTGTGTCCGTGTCTCTCATATTGTGTCATGTGTATCTTACGGTTATACTTTCGCACAATGATTCATTTGTACCCCACTGACATTATATATTGATCCATGGACTATAAGTCCAAAAACATCTCTTTTCTAAGTGAAATATAATATACTTGAATTGTGCATTTCATTTGGCCAATTATTTATCTGTCCACACAATATGATAGATTTTTTAATTCAAGATCCTCGTCATCATCGGTAGCATTGAGCGCTACTTCATATCAAAGATACCGTCGACGGTCTTTTGACTCCATTCCAATACGGCATGACTTATCGAGATATCTTCATATTCATCATTTCTGGTACCTGAACCTTTGCCAAGGTTTTATGAAGTGTCATGTCATCGTGCTTCTTTAAGCCACTTACCTCATTATCATGACCATCTTAATCATTTACTCCTCTCCTACCTCAAGGAATTTTTCATTTGGAATCGATCGGTCTATCACGCTTCAGGTGTACTATAGACTATGTCCTTCAAGGATTTCTCATTGGAGCATTTGCAGCTGAATTATAACATAGGGTCAGCAAATTCATCTGGCAATTAATTTGCATCATTATGCAAATGAATTATCTTTTGAACTTCAAGTTCACTTTTTTTATCATCTCTCCCCCTAATGTTAGAAAATCTAACATTCACCCTAACCTCATTTGAGGATCCATCTTTGTGCGTGGTGGAGCAATTAAATGAGATATCACTCATTCAAACTTTAGATGGAAATCACTTGGTTCCTGACCCTAAACCAATTATGATGGGAAAACCTTGTTGGCTTGATGCATACATGTGTTGCTACATGTTAAACAAATTCATCTCATACCAAGTTTTATTTGGGAGTTTTGTTCTCATACCCATGGTTTAGCTATAATTGGAGGCATACAATTTCAGCTAAACCAACCAGCATTATCAACATAATTTTATAGTTTGAAACTGTGATCTTAATTTAACAATCCGAGCAAACAATCTTACAAAAACCAATTTGTAAGTTGACAACAAAGCACATGTGACCATCCCATGGATGTAAACTATCATATAGTTGCAAACGGTCCACATGGCAGGTGAACAGGCCCATATTCACCTTTTTATATGTTCCAAAACCTCAAGGAATACAATCTCAACCTTAGCTGGTACAATGATACAATGATCATTTTATCATGAGAACAAGCAACACAAGAAAATTCTTGAAGAATCTTTTATTTCTTCATTATATAGCCACGTGAACTCTCAATTACTTTTGCATCACAATTGAATCGGTATGGCCAACCGTTCATGCCAACTGATCTTTATTTTTCTCAAACTTCCCGTAGAGGTGAGTTGTGGCATATATCAAACCCATAATGATTTTATCAGATTTTCACTCATTCTCTTTCAGAATGGTTGAGCATTCACTATGCTTATCACATTCTCTTCAAGAAATGGACTAATCATTTATATGTGCTTCATAAATTTGCATTATAAGCACATTGTCATGCCTTTGAAATTCATCATTTTTGCATGACCCACCTCAACATCACTTTGAAAGGTCAAGTGTACCACCACTTTATCTTTCTTTCTTTTGATAGAGGATTTTTATAAATTTATCAAATTATTAGGTCGCACAACGACCACAGGTCCAATGATCTTTCATACCATTATGATGATAAAAATTACCTTCACATTTTGAAGGATTATTTGGAGAACTCATAGTGTTCTTTCTTATATGATTACCACAATGATGACTATTATAATTCTGTCCCTCAACGCCCTTTTTCATACCTTCAATCACTTGTCATCTTTCAGACTTATTATTCACTGCTACCACATTCATATGATAGAATGGAGCAATTGGGCGGATTTCAGACTTATCATGTACTGCTACCACATTCGCATCGGGAATAGAGCAAATTCAATAGGACGAATTTCATGACTTTTCATCAAAGCCTTAGTCATCATTATATCATCAATATGGTACATTGAGACTCAAACTCAATGTCTTACCCATATCAGGCGCGTTAGGCCATAAATCTATGCTACTCGAACCCAATCCTTATCATCAAGGTGCATCAAAACTCAAATTGATGTTTTACCCTTAACCAACGGTATAATAGAGCGAAGTATAACATGATTCACCCTTTGAGTCTTTCAAAATATTTAAATAAAATTCATAAAATATCAAGATAACCATAATCAAAACAATAATCAAACTCATGCTACCAAAACTTTATACCTTCTTCCATTCAAGGAATTTTGTGGAGCAGAGAATATTCAACCAATAGTAGTATATGCCTTTGGTTCCTGATTTTATGCATATAATACATTGATTGCAGTAGTTATCATTTTCCCTTCTTGATTCTCATAACGAGATCAACCAAAACATGAGCTAAAGAAAAACTCAATCTCAATAGGCTAGAGTCTCGTGCTGATAACGTGTTGTAAAATATAAGCAATATACTACAAACAATATAGATTGAAGATATATGGCGAGTAGAATGTAGAGATCATCTTATTCAAATGTCTTCAAGTTACATGTGTGTCTTCCAATGGTGAATAAACAACCCTATTTATAGGTTGAGAAATCACTCCAAAAGTCACCATATTAAGTGTCATAATAAATAGGTACATTCTTATCCAAAATGGTTCATAGAACCAAAGAGATATACATACATGAATATAAGTAAGTTCATGTATTGAGAATATGGACAATCCACTAATTCAATGAATTTATAACAAAACTTATTATTTTTGTCTTTTATTTGAGTGATATTTTTTGTTAATAATTTAAAAATAGTTATGAAATAATTATGACATGGCATTAACATATTTGACATGGATATGACATGTCATTTATATAAGGGAGAATGAGCTACACACATGGTTGGAGGGATTTAAAAGTCTCATTTTAATTGAATTTAAGAGTTCAATAGACAAAGGATTAAGTAAAAGGATCTAAAATACAAACGTATACAAGTGCAAGGTTCATCAGATCATTTCGCTAATAAAATTAGTAGCTCATTTTCTTTCTTCCTCTCTCCCTATTTGGGGACACAATCCAGAAAAATAAATAAATAAAAACTCAAAGTAAACGCACATCCAAATTATAAGATCCAGGAAGTTGGGAATATGTTGGAATAAGAAATTCGTATTTAAAATTGAAGAAGAACTTTAAAATTATCCAATTAATTTTTGTAGTATTGTAACTTATCTGAATCTTCATTCTCCAAATTGTATTCAATTATACTGCAAACAATAATAACAACAAATTGCAGAACACGAAGAAGAAACCAGTAAGCAACATGATCTGAATTTCTTTGACTATGCTACAAATTACAAAACTTGAACAAGAATTCTTACATAAAAATAAAAATAAAAAATAAAAAATGAAGAATTCTTAACTAGCTCATCTATGATGGAGATCTCAAAAGCTACCAAAACTCCATACACAAACAAATACATCTAAAGAAATAATTTATCACCAACTATTACGTCTCGATCCCAAACAAAATTGGATGGACTATGTGATTAATAATCCATATGTTAACTCAAAACCCAACATAGGGTGTCGGAAGAATATTAGACTGTGTTGTTATTGATGAAGAATTATCTTTAGAAACGATTGTATCTACGAACACAGCTACAATCTCTATCGCCATTTTCATCATCTCGATGCATATCTCTAATTTTTGAATCACCATATTGAATAATAATAACTAATTCAATGATAAAATCTCTCAGTTTCTTTTTTCTAGTTTCCGCGTTTTTTTTTTTTTTTGGTATCATAAACATATTTTCTTCTTCTTATATATAGTTTGGAGAATTTCCCCCATGGTCATAAAAAATAAAGAAGCTTTAGCTAAATATGACCTTTAGAATAACCCAAAGGACGCAAAAATATTTAATAATATAGTAGATTTCATTTCTCTCTCAAATAATAATAGTGCAAGGATTACTTGTGAATGAGACACATTCCTAGTATTGTTGGCAAACTTATCCATTTATTAATTGCATGAGTAAGAGAAACTTATGGACCACTGTTGCTTTTGCAATTATACAAGACAAGTGGCCTTCATTTATTTATTTATTGCATTTAGCCGTACACACGTTAACGTTGGCATATTTTATTTTAATTAAACAAATAAAGCTTAATTTATATATATCTGCAAAATATTTTAAAGTAACAAAAAATAAATTGCAATCATAAAAACAATATGAAGAAACAAGAATATTTTATTTGATAAATAGATATGAGTACAATTCTTTTTCCTCCCTAGATAGTAGATTCTTCTTAGCTCTTAAGATTTCTCTGTGATTAATGTTGACGTATTTCTCGAACTAGATGATATGGATCTCTTCGAGATTTATTTGGTCTCCATTGATTTTTGTGAATATTTCATGAATTTGTGAATATTCGAAATGCCTCTTTAAAGAAACATATTATCTTTTATATAAGGGGTGAACTAGGATTTAGGATAAAGTAACCTTCAAGAATTCTAACGAAAATAAAACTCGTCTGGTAGAGTCATACAGAATTTTGATGTCTATAATATACACTAATATTAAAAATAAATTACATTAATGATCATATCATAATTACTTATTATAACAAGTAATTTATCTCATTTTTTATTTAAGATTATAAACCTCACTTTTTAATGAAGAGTTACCTATTGCCTATAAATAAATATCTTTTAAATGAGCTATCTATAATATGGTAAGATTTTCTTTTACACTTCCATGTATATACTTAAGTTCAACTCTTTTAATAATATGCCTTGTGCCTTTTGTTCCATGGAAAATGGAATTACGCTCACTGCTACACTGCAACAAATAAAGAAATTTATGGTAATAACATAATTGTATACTGTTATATTTAGTACCAATAATAAGTATGAATATTTACAATCAATATTCTATATAAATATTCTCATTAAATTCAGACGGCAAACTGAGTTCTTCCTCGTGGAGAATATCCGTAAGGGAGAGACATATATACTTTCTTTTTTTGGAATATGCCTTTTTTGATCCCATGCTTTTCGTCGGTCAAAGGCCTGTTTGACATTGCTGTTAGGAGCGCAGAAACACTTATTTCGAGAAAAACATTTCTTTTTTTTTTGAAAAATTAGGTATTTGGCAAACTAGTAAAATTGTTTTTAAATAGAAGCAGAAACAGTTTTTCTGCGGTTGGGAAGAAGCTAAAAAATTTTGCTTCTTAAAGAAGCACAACATTATTTTTTTCAAGACTAAAATATCCCTTCTATATATATATATATATATATACATATTTGCCAATATATATCTTATTAATTAATTATCATATCTCATAAGTTTGGTTTAGTTTGATTTAAGAATTTTATTTTTTATTTTTATATGATAAATTATATATTTTATTTTACGATTATGCATTTTTTTATTTTTTTTATTTTACGTATTATATTACAAAATTAGAAAAAAAGGTAACAACAATATTTTTGCAAGATTAGACAAAAGAAAAAAAAATAACAATTAAAGATTTCAGCCCTCCAAAAAAAGATATAATATTGATTGAAAATTTAAATATGTACATTTTAATTTAATAAACATAAAAATTAGATTAAATTTTTTGTAATAGATATTTAAAATAGATTATTAAAAGTATATTGATACTTGCCCTTTTTCATAATTTGACTTTCAAAAGCACTTTTTAAAAAATATTAGCCAAACACGATTTGCATATGAAAATCACTTTTCAAATGAATTAGCAAAACACAAATTGCTTCTTTTCAAAAACATTTTTCTGAAAAGTTATTTTTAAAAAAATGCTTCTAAAAAATAAGCTGTTTTTAACAGCAATGCCAAACAAACTCTAAGAGCATGTTTGACATTGCTGTTGGCAGCCTAAAAGCACTTATTTTGAGAAAAAAACACTTTTTTTTCGAAAAATTAGGTGTTTGGCAAACCTGTAAAATTGCTTTTAAATGGAAGCAGAAGCAGTTTTTCTGTTGTTGGGAAGAAGCTAAAAATTTCTACTTTTTAAAAAAAGCAGAAGCAGAAACAGAAAATTATAAATTATTTTTTTCAAGACTAAAATATCCCTTCCATATATATTTACCAATATATCTCTTATTATTTAATTAACATATCTCATATGTTTGGGTAAGTTTCATTTAATAATTTTATTTTTTATTTTTATATGATAATTTTATATTTTATTTTACGTTTATGTATTATTATTATTATTATTTTATTTATTATTTTATGTATTATTTTGCAGAATTAGAGAAAAGGTAACAACAATATTTTTGCAAGATTAGGAAAAAAAAGAAATCAACAATTAAAGATTTAAACCCTCCAAAAAAATGTATGATATTTATTGAAAGTTTGAATATGAATATTTTAATTTAATAAAAATAAAATTTTAATTTAATTTTTTGTAATAGATGTTTAAACTAGTGTCTCTCTATAAAATAATCTTAATATTAAAAGTACATTAATACTTGCCCTTTATCGTAATTTGACTCTCAAAAGCACTTTTTAAAAAAGATTAGCCAAATACAATTTGCTTATAAAAAAACACTTATCAAATAAATTAGCCAAACACAAATTGTTTTTTTATCAAAAGCACTTTTCTGAAAAGCCATTTTTAAAAAGTGCTTCTAAAAATAAGTAATTTTTAGCAGCAATGCCAAACAGGCTCTAAATCTTTATTTCTTCACTACGAGTTTAACAACTCTAAATATAATGACATTAAATTAGTTACTGTATTTTTGCAACAATATTAGAAAAATCTATTGCCACTAAATTTCTAGGTATAGTACTAGTAGAATATTCCATTAGTTGTGTTTGCTTGGAAGAATAATTCCTACAAAATCTTGAAGTTTAATTTTAATCTGCTTGTTGGCATTTAAATACTCCCAAGAGGACAAATGTTTTGAACAAAAAAGGTCGGCGTTAGCCAATATATATTGCATGTATTAGTGTGTCGTCATTGCAATGATCCATCTTTTATATTAATTAATCTATATATTTTAATAAATCATTTTATATTAAGATTTTCTTCATTTTATATGTTGATTGTATTTGGCAAGATAACGCGTGATCTACGAGTTAATTTATATTTTTTCATAATGGATTTCCACCTCAATCAAGCTACGTATTCCGACTCAAATTTATGTGGCACCGATTAACCAGACTCTCGTAGTTTAAATAGAGAATTTTTTTAAAAAAATTTATATTCTTAAACAAGTCTTAAACATTTATGTGAATATAAATCATCTCATTATGGGTAAAATCAAATTGTTTCTAAACATAAAAAGATGCTAATTTTTTTTGAGATAAACAAAAAAAAATGTTCCAACAGAAAAAATATATATATTTATCATTTAAATATTAGAAGTAAAGAAACCAATATAATACATCAAAATTGGACGCTGCAAAAAAATCTCAATAATCTCCCTTTGGACAATAAATTATTGAGATTAGGGATAATAAATACAAACAACTTGTTTTTGGCCTACTCTGTTTTCAAATTCCCTTTTGATGCCATTTCATTTCAAAAAGAACTTACGAGTTCTTAATTCTATGTTACATGTACCTAGATGATGAAATATTTTCAGAATTAAACAAACAAATTATAAAAATCATTTTTTTTTGTCTGTATCAAAATGAATCCGAAGAGCTTGGAGAAATGGTAAAGCTAGGTCATAGGTTCAGGGCGTGAAAACAACCACCAGTGTCCTCTTTCACTAGGGTAGGTTGTCTATATCACATTACTTGTAGCACATCGCTTCCCAAACCCTTTGTAAACGCAAAATATTTTGTAAGCTAGGCTTCCTCTTTTTAAAAAATTAATCCATCAAATTTCTTTTATCAACATCATGTTTATCGTCCAAATTATATTAAACTCTACAAGCAAACTTACAATAAGAAAATTTAGCTGAATAATTAGGAGAACAATAACAACAACAAATCGAATAACTCTATGAAAAAGTCAATAATAAGCAATATGTGCTTAATTTCATTAACATAACAAGAAATCTTAGGTTGTTTACAATGGAGATCTCAAGAACTACCAAAACTTAATCTCCCATATATATATATATACCAACTATTGCATCTAAAAAAAATAAAAAATCAACAACAACTACGTCTCGATCCCAAACAAAATTGAATGGACTATGTGATTAATCCATATGTTAAAAACCAACATAGGGCGTTGGAAGATCAATATTGGATTGTGTTGATGATGATGAAGAATACTGATTATCTTTAGAGACAATAGTGCCCACTGCATCTACAAACACGGCTACAATTTCTATTGCCATTTTCACCATCTCGATGCATATCTCTAACTTTTGAATCACCATAACGAATAATAATACCAACCACAGTAGCAATTCTAGTGATAAAATCTCTCTTTTTTTTTACAAGTCTCTCAGCGCGTGTATTTCTCTTCGATATTCAATAGGAAGACTTCTGTGATCTTTATATATATAGTTAGAGGAACTCCTCCATGGTCATAGAAATAAAGAAACTTTAGTTAAATTATGTGGCCTTTGAAACACCCCAAGGGACACCAAAAAGTTAATACAGTAGTTGTTTTGTGTCTCAAATAATAATAATGCAAAGGTGGGCTTGAATTGTTTCAACTTGTTGATTGAGACACTTTAGTTGGTATTGTATTTGTTGGCAAGCTTATCCATATATTGCACGGCCATTAAAATAAGCCAATGTGGCATTTGCCATGATACAAGACAAGCAGCATTTTTTCATTGCATGTAGCCATAAGCACATCAATGTTAGACTTTAGGAACCCACGAGGGCTGTGGTAGAGTGGTAAGTAGTACTTCTTCATCCTTAAACAAGAGATTTTGGGTTTGAATCTCATTGGGTATGGATCGGATCGTCGTCTTTGAATGGAGCGTTTTACCCCAATGTGGGATTTTCCAATACAAATCCGAATTTAATCGTGTTCCAATGTGGATACCGGACACCGAGTAGAAAACCAAAAAAAAATGTTAGCCTTTAAAGAAATAGAGTTTAATTTATATATATTGACAATATAAAATTATTTTATATCATAAAGTTATTTTTTATTTTTAATATTAAAAATTGTACTTTTTTTTATGAAGAGTTATTTATAGATAAAACTTTTGAGTTATTTGATAATTATAATTTTCCTATACTTCGATGTGCATTTGATAATTATAATTTTCCTATACTTCAATGTGTACTAATATATGTTAAACTCTTTTAAATAACTAAAAATGCTTTCAATTTGTGTTTTAGGGTAAATAAATTGCATTGCTAGTGTAATATTCCATTTCTTGAGTTTGATTTAAAATTATTCCTACCTAATCTTAAGTTTTATAATCTGCGTTTTGCCATTTATTACTTTTTCTATTTCAATTTGTTTATATTAATTTGATTGAGCATGAAATTTAAGAAAGTAAAGAAGACTTTTGAATTTTGTGTGATCTTATACTAAAGTCTAAAAATATGTATAATATATCAATTGTTTTTAATTTTGTGATCTTAGATATGTTACTTGAGATATTGAAATAAAAAACCTATTTAATCAAATTAGTAATGAGGATATTTTTCTTAAAAAATAAACTAAAAAAAATTAAAACAAAGAAAGTGTTATAAATCCATTGAATAGTGGATTGTCCATTTGATTTATTCATGAGCTACCTAGTTCATGTATGTATATTTCCACGGTGATATGAACCTTTTGGATAATAATGTATCTATTTGTTGACACCCAATTTTGGTCATCCACAATTTGATTAGTTTTTAAGCTTCTTCAATTTCAAACAATTTGAAATAATTATTTTTGAAAATCAAATATACTTTTGAAATCATTTTCAAGATAATTTTCTATTTTTCCTATATACATTTAAAATATATAGATTTATATAGTTTTCACTTTGAATAAATATTTAGAAAAAAAATCGTTTCACTAAAAATTGAGTTTTAACTAAGTGTGCATTTTATTTCCTCAAAATTCAATTAGAGTACATAACTAATCTCTTAATTTCAAAATAATTAGAATTTTTATGTTAAAGGATTATTTTTCATTGATAAAGTTAAAAAGCTTAATAGTTGATTAGATACGTAATTTATTTCGTTATTTCTATTTTTGTCAAGTTATTTTTCTTAAAGACAAGGACCAAGTCCCTTCAACCCTTTTATTATTTTTTTTTTTTATATTGATTTTTATGAATATCCTAGCCCACTTTACTATAAGAAAAAGACCCATTTTCCATGGCCCAAAGCCTTATGACCCGGGCCCGCTTTTCTCCCGTCAAACCCAGTTACTCCTCTGTCCTCTTTCCAATTTCCAATTTCCAATTTCAACAGACCTTTCAATTCACCAAAGCACGAACCCAGCAAGAACAACGATCCCTAATTCTCCCTATGTTCGTACGATTCAGCGTGCTTGGCACGAGACCAAGGACACACGAAGCTTCCAAGAAGTACTCCAACGGTAACATCCATTAGAATTCCCCTTTTTCTTTCCAATTTTCGTTCAAAAATCATTCAACTTCGTACAAAATTCCAGCTCACACCTTATCCTCTAAGAATTTCAAAATTTCAGTACTCCCACAGCGAAATTACTCTTAGAATTTTGGAGAAAGCTCCTCTCCTCACTGTTCAAAGGGAGGTTTTTGGAGACTGGAGAGCACCCTCGAAAAGGTTTTGGGAGCCTCTTAGTTTCTTAGTTTGAAATTTTCTCTCGGTCGAGTTGAAGAGGTGGAATCGTCTCCGTCAGCTCGTCGTCTCGGTTCGCTGCCCATAACCAGGTAATATCTCAAGCTTTCTATAATTTTCATTTTGTGTGTTCATAAATTTTGTTTAGAGGGGTTTAGAGTAATTTGTTAGCATAATTAGATTTCTTTCCTGCTTGTTTAAGCTGTGTGAAATAGATTATCTATTTGTTTGCTTATGATCTAGTTCTTATTTTAACATATCAGTAAGTGTTTTTCTTAAGCATGCTACTTGTTTGGGTTCTCTGTTAAGGCTTATAGTCTTGCAACCTATGTTTTTCTAGCATTTTCCTTGGCCAGATGGTTCCATTGCTTGTTTCTTCATAGTTGATATTTGTTCAAGTAGAAATTTGCTTGTCAAGGGACTTGTTTCGGTATAGTTTCAAGTCTGCTTCAGTAATTGTTACAAAAAAAAATGGTTACTAAATTTGTGAATCTCTTGTAGACATGGTTTGGGAACCATATTTTAGCTTAGCCTAAGTTTGGCATGGTTTTCGGTTATGGCGCGTGTTCTCTTCCTTAAGTTCTTCATGGTTATTCTTGCTTCCATATCTGTTTGAGTCTCTTTTATTCGCTATGCCTGTCTTTAATTAAATTCCTCTATGTCTATTGGATTTTCTGGATAGCCATTTAGGTTCCGAATGATCTATTCCATGTTTGTGCTCCTGTTTTGTTCATAAATAGCCCTCGTAGTTATTTGATTCTGACAAGTGTTTTCTTACTCATTGTGTCGATTGCATATTTTGTGTCTTGTCATAAATAACTCCTAAATGCCATGTTACAGCTTCTCGCGAACTTTTGTACGATTAATTTCCTATGTTTTGTGGTAAATGTGTCCCCTATGTAAAATGAGCTTGTCTTGGCTGTAGATGATTGTCTGAGATTCAATTTCGTCAAAGGCTTCAAACGACTGCTTCATGAAATTTAATTTTCTCGAATTTTAAGTTGAACATTGGAAAACTTGTTTATTTACTCCCCTGTTTCCTCTTTATTTATTTATTTTTTCATTGTTCTCCCTAGATCGTATAATGTTCATGGTTAAGATTTGTTGATCTAAAAGGTATTATCTTTGAGATAGAAAAGGTGTTTTTGTTCAATTAAGCATGAAATTCTATGCCTTAAGCTCTTGCCTGCTAAGTTGAAACAATTGTTTTCTATAGGTTCTTATCTAAGACTAGGATTATTCATTTATGTGGCTGCAATCTGTGTATGAATTTATTTATGAAATTGTCTCTGTTTGAGTGTTCTTGGGCAAGAAATTTATTAGTTTCGAAGTGTCCTTCCCTTAGAAATATATATTGTTTTGCCTTTACAGCTCAGTTCTATCTCTACGTGTAAGGATATGATCGTGTACATGCTTTCCTTTTGCATTTGTTTGTAAAATATCGTTGTCCATTTCATCTCCTGCTTGCCCAAACAATGGGTTCAAACCAGTTTTCTTGCACTTGTAATCGAGTAAAACTTAGGTCTTTTGCTTGGACTGTCATACTTGCGTTTTACTTGGCTTTCATATACCTTGCAAATTGTTCCACAGTTTTTGTTTAAATTATGATGAGTTTAAGTCCTGGGAAGCGACTTTGTAAATCATAAAAATTCTTGTTCAATACCTTTCTGCCTCCTCTTTATGAGAAACCCACAGATTGTCCCATTTGTGTGTTTGGTTCCATTTGCTCAAGTCTGGTAAAAATCATCAGGTTGTCATTCTTGCTTTGAGTCTATTTTTTTAGTAAGTTTAACCTTAAACATTTTTTTATAAAATTTAAGCAGTCATAATTCTAATACTTTTTAAGTATCATTTTCGTTAGCTTGGACTCTCTATATGATTATAAGTTGTTAGCTTAGCTCGATAGTGTTTTGTGTTGGTTCTAATTTTAATTCTTCTTTCTTTTTCACATGAACTCTCTCTATCCGAGTCCATTTTGGACTCCTCCTCTGCATATCCTTGAGTTTAAGTCCAAGTCTGCCTCCTCGATCCAACAAAGTTGAAAGGGAACTAAATTACATGTCTCGAGAGCCAAAAATTGAGCTGTATACATCAGCATATACTAAAGATACAACAGTATACATCATGTATACACTGGTATACAAGGACGGAAGTGGGTTAAAACCCCAAAACTTATCAGCAGCAGCAAAGTTATAGCAGTCCCGAAAGGACTAAAGTTGGAGTTTTGGACTTAAAAAATCCAATTTAAGCCCAGCAGTAGCGGCGGGAAGCAGAAAGGTGCCGTGAAATGCCCTTTTTATCTAGTTCTTCATTTTATTTAGCTTCTTACTCTATTTGTAAATTTATGATGATTATCGCTAACCCTTTTTTTTATTAATTTAGATGAAATCCCCATGGAGCTCTTCGAGTTTATTTATCAAAGTTTTTATTATATAATTGATAGCATTTCAAATTTTCAATTATTTTTCAAAACTCTTTTTATTAGGCAATTTAAGCTTTGAGACTAACTTGAGAATTATCCATATTCTTTCATAGTTAGTAATTAGCTTCCAAATCCATGTTTAAGTAATTGTGTTGATTATTCGACTCAAAAACTTGACTATGGATAAAAAAAATTTAAGTTAGAATTATTCTTGAGATTTTACAAGTATCAAAGGAATTTTGTTTGAATTTCAAATAATTTTTTTCCCAAATAATCCTTTCTTTTATAAAGTTAGTCTCCGCCGGTCAACCGTGTGTTAGCGGATCCTTTAAGATGCTTAATACCTTCCTTAGAGGATAGTTTGAATCCTTACCCGAACTCTGGTTTATTAAAGGTTTTATTTCAAAATTATCTTTTAAAAAATGGTGGAAAAATTAAGTGGCGACTCTTAAATTAGTATTTTTTTAAAAAATTATTAAATAGCCAAGTTATGAAAAGGTTTTGAAACCTTAGTTTTTTGAAATCGGATCGTAACACTATTAATTTGGCATTCATCATGATGGCCTTTGGAGTGATTTCTCTACCTATAAATAGAGATATCATTCTCCATTGTAAGACACACTTGAATAAGAAGAAAAATTCTCTCCTTCATCTACATTTCTTGTTTTCTTCTCTTTATATTATATTATTCTGAGCTTGATTTTATAACACGTTATCAGCACGAGACTCTAGCCAATTGAGATTGAGTTTTAGTGTTTCTTTAACTCATGTTCTGGTTGATCTCGTTATGAGAATCAAGAATGAAAAATGATAACTACTGCAATATATAATCAAGATAACTACTGCAATATATAATCAAGGTATTATATGAATAAAATCAGGTATGTATTTTCTAAAAATAGTGTTTGGTCACTAAGATTGACCAGGAACCAAAGACATATACTACTACTGGTTGAATATTCTCTGCTCCATAAAGTTCCTTAAACGGAAGAAGGTATAAAATTTTGGTAGCATGAGTTTGAGTATTATATTTTAAGAATATTCATGTTGTACTTCGGTCTATTATACCGTTGGTTGAGGGTAAAGACATCAGGTTAAAGTTCGGATGCACCAGAATGAAAAATGTTTGAGTGTAAGACGGTAGATTCAAGTTCTATCGCACCGAAAGGGTAAGACATCAATTTGAGTTTTGATGCACCTTGATGATAAGGATTGAGTTCAAGTCCTATAGAATTATGGCATAACAAGTCTTATATAAGACATTGAGTTTGAGTCTCAATGCATCATAGTGATGATATAATGATGACTAAGGCTTTGACGAAAAGTCATGAAATTCATCTCATTGAATTTGCTCTATTTCCTGAAGCGAATGTAGTAGTACATGATAAGTTTGAAATCCGTCCAATTACTCGATTCTATCATATGAATGTGGTAGCAGTGAATAATAAGTTTGAAAAAAGACAAGTGATTGAATGTATGAATAAGGGCGTGGATGGACAAAATTATAATAGTCATCATTGTGGTAATTATAAAAGGAAGAACATTGTGGTTTCTCCAAATAGTCCTTCAAAATGTAAAGGTAATTTTTATCATCATAATGGTATGAAAGGTCATTGGACCCGTGGTCATTGTGCGACCTAATAACTTGACCTTTCAGAGTGATGTTGAGGTGGGTCATGCAAAAATATTAAATTTTAAAGGCATGATAATGTGCTTATAATGCAAATTTATGAAGCATATATAAATTATTAGTCCATTTCTTGAAGAGAATGTGACATGTGATAACCATAGTGAATGATCGACCATTCTGAAAGAGAATACTCAAGATGTGATAAAATCATTGTAGGTTTGATATATGCCACAACTCGCCTCTACGGGAGGTTTGAGAAATAAAGATCAGTTGGCATGATCGGTTGGCCATTCCGGTTCCAATGTGATGCAAAAGTAATTGAGAATTCACGTGGCTTTATGATGAAGAAATAAAAGATTCTTCAAGAATTCTCTTGTGTTGCTTGTTCTCATGATAAAATGATCATTGTATCATTATACCAGCTAAGGTTGGAATTGTATTCCCTGGGATTTTGAAACATATAAAAAGGTGAATATGAGCCCGTTCACCTGCCATGTGGATCATTTGCAATTATATGATAGTTTGCATCCATGAGATGGTCACATGTGCTTTGTTATCAACTTACAAATTGATTTTTGTAAGGTTGTTTGCTCGAATTGTTAAATTAAGAGCACAGTTCCAAACTATAAAATTATGTTGATAATGATGGTTAGTTTAGCAGAAATTGTATGCCTCCAATTATAGCTAAACCATGGGTATAAGAACAGAACTCCCAAATAAGATTTGGTATGAGATTAATTTATTTAACATGTAGCAACACATGTATGCATCAAGCCAACAAGGTCTCCCCATCATAATTGGTTCAGGGTCAGGAACCAAATACTTTGAATGTGCGATATCTGATTTAATTACTCCACCATGCACAAAGATGGATCCTCAAATGAGGTTGAGGTGAATGTTAGATTTTCTAACATTAGGGGGAGAGATGATTGACAGCTGAAAATTATGAGATGAATTATCTAGATTCTCGTTAAAAAAAAAATGAACTTGAAGTTCAAGAGATAATTCATTTGCATAATGTTGCAAATTAATTGCCAGATGAATTTGCTGACCCTATGTTATAATTCAGTTGTAAATGCTCCAATGAGAAGTCTTTGAACGACAGAGTCTATGGTACGCCTGAAGCGTGATAGAACAATCGATTCCAAATGAAAAAGTCCTTGCAATAAGGAGATGAGCAAATGATCAAGATGGTCATGATAATGAGGCAAGTGCTTTAAAGAAGCACGATGACATAACACTTCATAAAACTTTGGCAAAGTTTCAGGTACCTGAAATGATGAAAAATGAAGAGATCTCGATAAGTTATGTCATATTGGAATCGAGTCAAAAGATCGTCGACGGTATCTTTGATATGAAGTAGCGCTTAATGCTACAGATGATGACGAGGATCTTGAATTCAAAACTGTCATATAGTGTAGACAGATAAATGATTGGCCAAATGAAATATACAATTCAAGTATATTATGTTTCACTTAGAAAAGTGATTTTTTGGACTTATAGTCCATGGATAAATATATAATGTCAGTGGGGTACAAATAAATTATTGTTTGAAAGTATAACAGTAAGATATAAAGTACGGTTTGTGCCTTGGGGCATAAATGGTTTTCGCAAAAGTCCTGACATTATTTGATGGAGATATACTCTCCTGTGGTGGATGCAATGAAACTTGTTTCGATCTGGCAAAAGATGAAATATTTGAATATGTGTAATGAATGATTGCCATGTCTAGCTAGACGATGAAGGTTGTATAAAAATCCTTGAAGGATTTAAAAAGTTTTTAAAGCAATTCCATTGAGTACCCCAATGATTGTGAGATTGCTTAACATAAAGAAAGATCAATTCTAATATGATAAAAATGATTGAAAAATATCATTTATTAGTGCAATTGGTGCACATATAGATTATTGTTATGTAGATGCCGAAAACTGTATGATTTTTCTTTGCAAAAAGAAATATTCCAGCCACCAAGTATGAAGATAATGCTGCATGTATAGCTCGATTGAAGGGAGAATACATCAAAGGAGACTGGACAAAGTACATTTCACCAAAGTTCTTCTTCACACATGATCTTCAACAAAATAGTGAAATGGAAGTTCAACAGATCAGTTCAAGTGATGATCTTGCGGACTTATTTATTAAGGCATTGCCAATATCAATATTTGAGAAGTTGAGATATGAGATTGAAATGAATCGTCTCCGAGATATCAAGTAAAGCTTTTATTAGAGAGAGCGAAATACGCATTGTACTCTTTTCCTTAACCATGGTTTTGTCCCAATTGGATTTTCCTTGTAAGGTTTTTAATCAGGCAACATTTAAAGCGTATTCTGAGATGTGTGTACTCTTTTTCTTTCACTAGGATTTTTACCACTGGGTTTTTCCTAGTAAGGTTTTAACGAGGCACATTATCTATGGACATCCAAGGAGGAGTGTTATAAATCCACTGAATAGTGGATTGTCCATTTAGTTTATTCATGAACTACCTTGTTCATGTATGTATATTTCCAAGGTGATATGAACCTTTTGGATAATGATGTATCTATTGATTTGACATTCATCATGATGGCCTTTGGAGTGATTTCTCTACCTATAGATAGAGATATCATTCTTCATTGTAAGACACACTTGAATAAGAAGAAAAATTCTCTCCTTCATCTACATTTCTTGTCTTCTTCTCTTTATATTATATTATTCAGAGCTTGATTTTATAACAGAAAGTAGTATTTAATTTATTGTCGAACTTTCCTGGCAACGAGGCATTGACAAACGTTTGGAACGAAAAAGGTCCGCGTTAGACAATCATATGTATACTTTTTCTTAATAATATCCATCATTGTACCATATTAATCCTTTTTTATTTGATATGTTGACGTGTCCTACGTGTTTATACTTTTTTCTTCAACAATTCCCATTATAATTACTAAGTAATCAATCATATTTTTCTTAATTTGTTGATCTTTTAAATGTTAAAAATCAGTAGAATGCACCAAAATGGAAGGAAATAAAAATTTTCAAACTAATAATATATGCGCCAAGTGAAAGAAAAAACTCATGGTTATATAAAAGAAATTTATTAATCTAGAAAAAGGGGTAAGATGCTTTATTCATTATGACACCCTTATTTATAATACTCAGAGGCAGACTCACATGCACCCGTGAGGGTGCACGTGTACCCGGCAACTTTTAATTTTTTTTGTATATATATGTATAGATAGTTAAAAATGATAATATATTTGATTGTGCACCCATATAACCAAGAAGTCGTCTGGGTGCATTGGTCGAAATTTGCACATTAGAGAGCAATCGCGCGAGTTTGATTCCCACGAGAGGTTACATTTTTTGCCTTTAAAATCAATTGAGCCACTCCTAGCCTTATCCTTGAGTCACTCTTAGTGGTACCCCCCCTATCTTCAAATCCTGGGTTCTCCTCTGATAATACTAACATATCAAATTATAAGGACTAGAAAATCTGGCAAATAAATCCTAATTAGACATAAATAAATAGATACCAAAAATAACAATCTTAAACTATTAGGGGTCGTTTGGTTTAAATACAAGTTATGCTGAGATTAGTTTTTATTGTTTGTTTGGTTTGTCATATTCAAACTTATATTCCTTGCATAGTTTCTAAGAATAAGTTGCTTGTTTACAAAAATACCCTCCATCTTATTTATGTTTTTTTTTTACATTTTCTTTGCAAGCTTTAGTTATTCATTCTTAAAAATAAAATTTCCATCATATTTAGCTTAAATATTATTATGTGTGCATTTCCATGATTGTGCCGTGTGTTTTAAAAATTAAACTTTCATCTTATTCCACTTAAAAATAAAACTTCCATCTTATTTAGCTTAAAGCTAATACTTTCATCTTATTTAGTTTAAAAATAAAACTTCCATATTATTTAGCTTAAAAATAAAACTTCCATTTTAAGTTTATTAAAGTAAAAGAAATTTTATTATTAAAGTTATCTATATTTTAAAGTTATCTACGTTTTAATTGATATATAAAATATAATTTTTAAGTGAGTAATAAACTATTTATTTAAAAATATGTAATTTAGTAGTGGAGCGAACATTTTAAGAGAAATCAAAATATAAATAAATATAATAATTAGGTAAATAAATTCAACTTATAGTATATTCATAAATAAAATTGTATTTATAAAATGTAATTTTTTAATAGAAAAATATATTATCATAAGAACAACGAATAATTAAGGTTGTGAATGTTATTATAAATGTTGTTAAAGATTATGTTAATATACATGAATGTAAAGTGGTGTATAAAAGAGAGTTTAAGGGGGGTAATTTTTGTTATTTTACATACTTTATCCGGGATAAGTTATCTTGGGATTACTATTCCACCCCCAAGTAGGAATAACTTATTCCAGGACTAATTGTTAATCCTGAGATAAGTCATTCCAGCCTTTGCAACCAAACAACAGATTAAATTCCACTTAAAAATTATCCTGGGATTAATTCCTTTTATCCATCACACCAAACGACTTAATGAATCCTATTCTTGGTTTATTTCCTACGAAAATTGATCAATACTTTTATAAGTCTAGTTGTATGAGTTTCTATCGATTTTCAATAGAAAGAAGCTGTAATTTCATGGATATATAGTTATCTTATTATTTTATCGAAATTAGTGATTTTTTTCATTGGACCAAGATGGGACCGGATGAAAAAATTATTTTAGAGAGATTATTAATTTATTGAGTATTAATTTAGTGAGGTTTTACTATAATAAGACATCCCTGCCTATAATACTAACAAATAAAATTAAACTAGGACTAGAAAACATCTTTAAGACAAACAAATCCTAATTAGACATAAATAAATAAATACCAAAAATAACAAATCATAAATTAATAAGAAATCCTATTCTTGATTTATTTGTACGAATCTATATTGTCGACTTCAATAATTTTATGTGTCTACTTGTATAAGTTTGTATGGATTTTCAATAGAAAGAAGCAGAAGCTTCATATATAAACGATTGACAAGTAATAGAGCGCGAGATAAGATGAAATATTATTGTCACGGAAACTTGTAATTAATTAACTAAATCAAACAATTGCTAATTATCTAAACAAGCAAAGGATCTAATAGTTGATGTGATCAATTATTATAACTAAAATTAAGGAACTAACAAATTTGAGGAGAAGGGGGTTTGGAAAGAAAAAGAAAAGAATGCTGACCAGTAAAACACATGTCAAAAATAAAGATGTCTAGTACAACTAACTATGGTTGGCATGCCTCGATCATATTAAAATTTTTCTAGTGGTGTTTTCCAATTATGAAATCCTCAATCCGTTCCGTTTCCTCACATATGTCCTCAAACTGTGCAAATGCGAGAAACAACTGCTCAGCTTCCTCATCATCATCTCCCAACATATCCAAAGCCTTCTCGTAACAATTTCTTGCCATCCCTTCCGTGCCATTCTTCAACTCAAATTTCGCAAACGCAATCCAAGTATTAACTTTTGGATGACACTGCACGAATCTCTGAAAAATTTCTCTTGCCCTCTCTGTTTCATTATACCTTAACTCAAACTCAATGTAAGACAACCAACCTTGCTGATCCGGCGTCCACATCATCCACCTTTCAAAAACCTGTCTTGCACCAGCTACATTGTTGAGCATGATCTCTTCCATGTGAATATACTTGTACCACAAGTTATCAACTCTAGGGCAAACGGTAACAGCTCGATCCCATACATTACAAGCATGATCAATAAAGTTATTTTTCATCTCCATATCACCATACTTCAACCACATGGTATGATCACGGTAATTCATTATAAGTGCACGTTCCCAGATAGCACGAGCACGCTCCAATTCGTTTTGTGATTCTTCCCATTTAGCATATTTCATCCACAAACTCTTGTTCCAAGGGAGACGGCTAATTAACGACTCATATTCCTTTCTCTTTTCTGAAGCCATTGATTGTTGAATTGTTAGAGAAATTGAACGATAGAGGAGGCTTTATATAAACATCACATAGGAAGTCTTTTCCTATTTGGTTAAGGTAACCTTCTTTTTTGTTTTCCTATTTGGTTAAGGTAATACATTCAACTAATAATAATTATTTTCAATTATACCCTTTATTTCCTATGTGCATAATACTTTATTTAGCTGGTTAATTTCTGGACCCCGGCTATGAGATGTGAACCACTTTAGACGAATTCTGTGTCCTAATTGTCCCAATGTCTAATTAAGAGTTAATGGTCACTTTATACATGTTCACCATAAAAATGATTTAGGAAGACTTTTCCCAACACCGAAGAGCAAACGCTCCAACAACATGGCTTGTAGTGTAGTGGTGGGACTGCTTCACCCTTAACTAAAGGTCTTGGATTCGACCCTTATGTATGGAGAAAATCTTGTTGGGAGTGTCACCCCAAATGGGCCCTGCATCAAGAAATTCAAACAGCAGGCATTGAGGTTGAGACGACCACGTAGGATAAGTACTGAAGGGACATTTTAATCTTCTCTGCATCGTTCCAATTTTATTGGATGTCGCCCAAAGGAACATATTCAAAAAGTGTTGAAGGTGTATAAACCCTAAGAACTTGTTCTTGGCCTACTCTGTTTCCAAATTCCCTTTTGATGCCATTTCACTTCAAAAAGAACTTATGAGCTCTTAATTCTATGTTACATGTACCTAGATGATTGAATATTTTCAGAACCAAACAAACAAAAATCATTTTTTGGTCTGTATCGAATCCATCGCACGGGATTTTGGAGCAACCGTAAAGTTATCTCCGTGTGACTTATAGGTCATAGGTTCAAGATGTGAAAACATCCACGACTACCCTCTTGCATTAGGATAGGTTTCTACATCGTACTCCTTGTAGTGCAATACTTCCTGAACCCTATGTGAAGGCAAATATTTTGTACACTAAACTTCCTCTTTTTTTTAAAAAATAATCCATCAAGTTTCTTTTATCATGTCTTTGTTCTCAATAGTATCTTTTTTTTAAAATAATCTATAGTAACTTATTATCTGGATCTTTATCGTCCAAATTATATTCAACTCTACCATCAAACTTGCATACAGAAACTTTAGCTGAATAATTTGGAGAACAATAATAACAACAAATCGAATAACACTAAGAAAAAGTCAATAATAAGCAATATGTGCTGAATTTCGTTAATTTAACAAGAAATCTTAGCTCTTTTACAATGGAGATTTCAAGGACTACCAAAACTTAATTTCCCATATACCAACTATTGCATCTAAAAACAATTAAGTTAAAAAAAAATTAAAAAATCAACAATAACTACGTCTCGATCCCAAAACAAAATTGGATGGACTATGTGACTAATCCATATGTTAAAAACCAACATAGGGCGTTGGAAGATCAATATTGGATTGTGTTGATGATGATGAAGAGTACTTTTTATCTTTAGAGACAATAGTGCCCACTACATCTACAAACACAGCTACAATCTCTATCGCCATTTTCACCATCTCGATACATATCTCTAACTTTTGAATCGCCATAACGAATAATAATAACAACCCCAATATTGATTCTAATGATAAAATCTCTCTTTTTTTACTAGTCTCTCAGCGCATTAGAGGAACTCTTCCATGGTCATAGAAATAAAGAAGCTTTAGTTAAATTATGTGACCTTTGAAACACCACAAGGGACGCAAAAAAGGGAAAACAGTAGTCTTTGTTATTGTATCTCAAATAATAATAATGCAAGGTGGGTTTGAATTGTTTCAACTTGTTGATTGAGACACTTTGGTTGGTATTGTATTTGTTGGCAAGCTTATCCATTTATAATTGCATGGCCATTAAATAAGCCAATGTGGAATTTGCCATGACACAAGACACATAGCCTTCTTTCATTGAATTGTCACACACTACAACAAAAGTGACAATTGACTTAAATGAAGGGTCATATTTATAGATAGCTTTTGAGTTATGCGTAAGAATTTTCTTATACTTCAATGTACACTCTTTTAAATAACTAAAAATTCTTTAAATTTGTGTTTTAGGGTAAATAAAATTGCATTGCTAGTGGAACATTCCATTAGTTGATTTTGATAAGAAGAATTATTCCTACCTAATCTTACGTTTTATAATCTGCATGTATTTAACAATTTATTAGTTCTTTCTCTTTCAATTTGATTGAGCACGAAATTTAAGAAAGTAAAGATGATTTTTAAATTTTGTGTAATCTTATGATTAAAAAAATGTATAATGTATCAAAATATCTTTTAATTTTATGATCTTAAACGTGCCACCTAGGATGTTGAAACTAAAGGCTAGTTAGTTAAATGAGGATAATTTTTATTAAACTAAAAAAGTTAAAACTAATAATTTAAACAAAGAAAGTAATATTTAATTTCTAGTCAAACTTTCATCGTAACAAGGCATTGACAAACGTTTGGAACGAAAAAGGTCCGCGTTAGACAATCATAGTATATTTTTTTCTATATGTCCAATATTAATATTTTTTTATTTGGTATGTTGATTGTATTGACAAACACTTAAAACGTGTACGTGACCTACGTGTTTATACTTTTTCTTGAACAATTCTCATATAATTAATAACAAATCAATCATATTTTTCTTGTTGATTTTTAAATGTTAATAATCAGTATAATGCACCGAAACGGAAGGAAATAAAATTTCTCGAAGTAATAATATATGCACACCTGAAAGATTCGACAATAGTTATAAAAAGAAATTTATTAATCTAGAAAGAAGGGGTAAGAGGATTTATTTAATAACCCCAAAAATCTTGTATTTCTTTATATTGAAAATATGTAATAAGACATTGATATTTATAATACTTACAAACCAAATTAAACTAGGACTAGAAAAGGAAAAATTACTAGAATATTCAATTTAAGACTTTAATTTACATAATATTAATCTACTCTTTTTATTTACAACATTAACATGTTAATTACAAATATGACAACTTATTAAATATACATATCTTTATATGATTTTTTTACCTACTTTTTAGCTCAGGGGACTGATTTTATGTGATTCATAATTTATTGTTTTTACCTTTTTTATTTTCAATCACAACTATAAATGGTTACTTTTTTTTTGCCTTTTTTTCTCTCTTTCTTACTTAATACAATTACACTTGTAAAAATATTTTTTCTCTCTCTTCAATTACGTTTTTTATTTTACTTTTAGAATTATATAATGATAAATAAAATATGATATAGAATAGTATAAACCTCTTGTTTTTCTTGGTATTAATTATGTGCAAAATTGATATATATAGTAGTAAAATTATGAAATAGAATGGTATAAATTTGTCGTTTTTCTTGGTATAAGTTATCTGCAGAATATAATATATAGTGATAAAAGTTAGGATATAGAATGACATAAACATGTTTTTTTTGTATAAAATTACTTAATATGGTATACATTATGGTGACAATTTGGTGCACATTTCAATCTAATGTACAATTTTTGACATACAGAGTTTACTTTTGGAATTCTCAATGACAATTATAGTTGAATATGATTCTTTACTTAAAGATCCTATTTTTGAGGATACACGTTTCTTTCTCTCATTTTTTTGGTTGATTTTTTGAATTCTAGTGCTAATTTTTTGGGCGAGAATTTATTGCCTAATTAATAGTATTACTACCACTAAACACATTCTTTATTTGATACAATTACTCTTGATATTTTTTTTTCTCTCTCCATTTCCGTTTCAATTCTTTTGTAAAAGAAATACTAATTTATATTCCATTATATGAAATACCAATATACGTAAAATCATTAAAAAAAAAACATTTGCATACCCTAATAATTTTTTATGCATACTAATTTGTGTACTAATAATAGAATTCTTTTAGGTAATATTGTAAAAAAGAAAATAGAAAATGGTGTCAATTGATGTACAATATGATTTCAATATTTTTTTTTTATTTGTAAAGACAATTTCACTATTATATAATTTTATTATTTAAATTGGTGTACATTGTGGTATAATATTGACTTTTAGTGTATATTATACCATTATAATGATCAATTAGATACTTAAAATGATTTAGAGTACGTTGTAAAATTGATATTTTGTATATGTCCCAACATTAGAATGACTTACACCATAATTTAATCAATTATGTACCAATTTTTTCTTAGCACAACACATTTGATTATCAACTCAAATATTGTTATTTCGACTCCTAATTGGAAAGCAATTGATCATATTTGATGGTTGCATCATATATCACTCATGCAATCTTGAAACCACATACATTCCTGCAGCATAGTTCCATAAATAGTTAGAAACATTCAAACCTACGTCAATATATAAAATCATAATATAATCAATTATTTACAATTTTTTTTAAAAAATTACAATTTAATTTAGGTGTATATTATGGTGAAAATTTGGTGTACATTTAATCTGATATATAATGTATGATATACACCAAACATTTACACTATAAATTAACCAAAAATTACTAATTTATATAATAAATTTAATAAAATAATCAACTAAATGCATAACACTATCATATAATATGAGTTTTTAAAATTTACACATTAATTACAGTGTACATGAATGATGTGTACAATTTAATATGATAAATAATACATGAATGATGTGTACAATTTAATATGATAAATAATACATGAATGATGTGTACAATTTAATATGATAAATAATACATGTTTTAAACCAATATTACACCATGGTCTAATCAAGAATTTTATCAAATTATTTTGTATGATCAAATTATTTAAAAAGTGAGTACATTACTATTTAACATTGATTTCCATATTAATATTATCAATAAACGGTGATAAATTTATAGAATTCGACTTATATTTGGTGTTAATCTTGGTTTTGATTATATGTGCAATCCTACAATTCATAATATCATAATCTACAAACCATACTGAATGTTCTTTTTAATAATTATACAAATAACATTACTGTCATATGAATGATTCATTAAAATCAGTTTACAAATAATAAAATTTTCATGGTTAACCATAACAAAAAAAAATTTAAAAAAGAGTTTAATTTTCAGCCACAGAAACAATTGTTTTTTTTAAAAAAAAATCAAACTATATAATCTAACAAAAATAAATCGGAAGTAATTTTTAAAAAATGATGCATACCTGTGATATCTCATCTTTCGTCGTGCTGAATTAAAATTGACATATTCTTGCTTTCAACCATTGAAACGACCGACTTTAACAGGAGATAAGGAATTTGTTTTTGGTTACAATACGACTTTTTGAGATTATGAGAGAGAAATATTAAGTAATAATTGAAATATTTCTGGAAGGTAAATAACTGAATTGGAGTAAATTAAGGATATAATATCTTATTTAATATAGAATGGTGCGTAGGGTTATTTTTCATTTACTGTTTTTTTAAATTTATTTTTGTTTTGTTTTGTTTATTAAAGATTCTATTGCTACGTTGGTGTAAAGTCAAACTATTGTTATATAGAGGTTATTTAGGTGCTTAAATTGTATATTTAAATTTTTTACCTCCTAGAAAACCTATTTAAGACAAATAAATCCTAATTGGACATAAATAAATAAATACTAAAAATAATAAATCCTAAACTAGTAAAGAATCCTATTCTTAATTTATTTCCTACATTTCTATAGAAAGCAGTAATCTCATGGATATGTAGTTTTCTAATGTTTAGTTTATTACTGGTATTTTGTTGAACGGCTTCAAATATAAACGATTGAAAAATAGAGCGATGAGATCAAATATTATTTTCACGGAAACTTGTGTTTAATTAACTAAATCAAACAATTGCTAATTATCTAAACAAGCAAAGGATCGAATAGTTTATGTGAATTATTATAACTAAAATTAAGGAACTAATAAATCTGAGGAAAGGGGATTGGAAAGAAAAAGAAAAGAATGCTGACCAAAAAAGAACCAGTAAAATATATGTCAAAAATAAAGATATCTCGTACAACTAATTATGGTTGGTTGTGCCTCGATCATATTAAATTTTTTTTTAGTTATGTTTTCCAATTATGAAATCCTCTATCCGTTGTGTCTCCTCACACTCTGCAAATGCGAGAAACACACTACTAAAAAACTGTAAAAGAGACCTAAAAAGAGACCTCAATGGTAGGTCGCTATAATGTAGGTGGCTTTTTGGTAGAGACCTCATGAGGTCGCCAAATAGTGACCTCACAAGGTTGCCAACATTTTTTCCGATTTTTTTAAAAAGAGACCTCATAAGGTCGCTATTTTGTAATTTATTTTTATTTTATTTTTAATAAAGGAGACCTCATGAGGTCACTATTATATTATTTATTTTTCTTTTATATTTACAAAAAGAGACCCCGTGAGGTCTCTAATCTTTATTAAATTTATTTAGATCGCCTTAATTTAAACACAAAAAAGTAAATAATCGACCTCATGAGGTCTCTTTTATGAAAGAAATAGATTTTTTTTCCAGAAAAAAGACCTTACGAAGTGGCTTTTCTCATAGCCTAAAAACGAAATTGTCAAAAAGAGACCTTGTGAGGTCTCTTTACAGCATTTCTAAAAAATAAAATGTAGAAAATAGACTTCATGAGGTCTCCTTTTTTGAAATTTCTGGAAAATAAAATGCAGAGAAGAGACCTCATGAGGTCTCTTTTTCTGGGAAAAAACTGGCAGCCTATAATTGTTTTTGCAGCTGCTCATCACCTGCCACTTTAATTTAGCTAAATCAAGCTCAAAGAGCTGCCAACAAACCAATACAATACACTACATTTACTAAATATTCTCTTATCAACTCAATATGCAACTCATCTTTAAAGTGGTTCGAAATTGAACGAAAAAAAATCATAAAATCCACAAGTTATATAATAGGATTTCGGAGTCATCATGCATTCACAAAATAAATAAAAAGACCCAAAAAGTGGTCATAAAGTAAAGACCTTAGATTATCTATTACAACTCTTAACTTCACTAACGCGGTGGTGTGCTTGTAACATGATCCTCATCTTCTTCACTACTAGATTCATCTGTCAAATTTCTTTGTTGACCATACACTGGATATCGAGTAGGTCGAGACTGAGAAGGTCGAGGAGTGCAAGCGACATCATCGGAACAAGGGGGAATCCCTCCTGAAGCAAGTAATGCATCTAATTGGGCCTTAAGACCCGCATACTCTATGTCCCTTCGCCTTTCATCTATGTCCCTCCGCCTTTCCCTAGCCCGCGAGTCTTCAACTTGGCTAGATAGCTCAGCTATCTTTTGCTCCATAGCCAAACTTTTTTTCCTTGATTCATCATCATAGGAACTACCTAGGCCTTCAAACTCAGAATGATATTCACGAAAGGTCCGTTGCGGCATGCCATAGGCATACCCATATCTACTCGGACCACCAATCAAGTCTAGCCACACTCTTTCAGCCTGTTCTTGACTAAGTGGCATACCTTGATTTTCTTCTGGCTGAGTTTGGCGTAAATCCTCCAAAGCTTGAAGATATCGATTCTGAATTGAACAGTATTAATATTAGAATATAAATTTAGAAAATAAGTAAATATTATTTTAAATTAGAGTCTTACATAGGTCAATTCAGCTCGCGGCTCAACCCACACGTCTGGATCTTCGGGATTTTTCTTCTTTCTTGTGTGTGTTGCCTTAAATGCCTCGGCCTGAGTTATCGACCTTCCCATTGCTTTTCCTACATATAAAACTAATTAAGTTATAATTAAGAGTAATTAAATATTAATAACTAAAATATATAAAAACTTAATAAAATTGATACATACCAATTTCTTCCTCACATTTCCTTGACTCTGAGCCCCGCTTGTGTGTAGAGAACCACCCTTAGTAGATGATCTAGCCTTCTTACCGTTCTCGCTCATCTGCTTAAACCTTGGATCATTTTTCCAATGCCCAAGTAACTTTTCCCAATCCTCAAATAGGATCCACCGAGGTTTCTTATTCTTTTTACGAGCTTTCATCAACAAACAAGTGAGAACACGCCCGGCTTTCTTGTGAAAGTTTGCACAAATTTTGGTCTCATGTTCCGGACGCCAAGCACACTTTTTCTGCAATGACAAGATAATTCGTTTATTAATAAGTATTATTGAAGACACGTATTTAAATAGTGTTGATGTGAGGCCAAAAATATATTTTCTTATCATTATTTGTCTCAAATTTAATATTTATATTTGTCCTTTTTGAGCATAGATTTTATGAATTGTGCTAAATAATGTATTTTATTTGTAGGATTAAATTGGTGGGAATATGAAGAAGTTTGGAGCTAAAACGAATTAAAAATGGAAAATTCTAGAAGGAAAATCAAGCAGGCAGCTTAAATTGAATATAATAATAATATTTTCTATATGCATCAAAGTGCAGACGACAAATTTCAAGGAAATAAGCATATTGCCACGTGGCAAGAAATCGAAGACGCACAAATTGAGGCGGTGCACTGTTCACGTAGGAATCCAATTCCATTTTGGTTTTGGGTTCCTAATTTGTTTTGGACTCAGTTATTTTATTCAGAGTTTTCTATATCTATAAATAGTCCATAAGAATAATTACTGGAGAGGGATATATTGTGTAAGGAAAAGTTGTGAATACTTTTTAGGATTCTTTTCTTCTTTCTTTTTCTTAGGTATTAGTAGCTAAAGACCCTTGTTCTGGGGCTGCGGCTATGGGTAATTCTTGAACATCGATTGTTTTGAATTAATTATTGGTTATCGCCTAAATTACTTTTGTGTTCTTGTTTTAGTATTTCATGCTAGGCCACCATAGAAATAAATCTATTGTCTATTCTTGGACTCGAGAGATGAAGAGGTAGATAGACCAGAGAATGTAAAGAGCTTGTTCTAACTTTGATTAGATTCGTGTTCAGGAGTGACGCCCGGACGAACACCTCGCTTGGTTACGAAACAGGATGAAATATAAATGCTCGCCAATTAGGACTGCCTATCCCCGCTCAACGATGTAGTTAGACAGCTAGTTGGAGTAGGCGATTAGAGGTCGAGAGATCATGATCATAAAATCAACCCTGTAAATAAGTAATTTGATAACCTTAGTTAATTCATTACATGAGATGCGATACATGAAACCCTATGCATGCTGCAGCCCTGGAATTGTCCCAATCACTGTAAGTTAATCTTAGTATTTAATTCTTGCATTCTTTTATTTCTTTTGACACTCTTAAATAAATAATTTGACTAGTATAATTTAGTAAATAGTTAATTGACAAGTCTCTGTGGGTTCGATATTCCGGTTCTTAAAGAGCCACTTATTACTTCTGCGACCACATACACTTGCGTGTACAATTGGAAGCAACAAGTGTTTAAGCAATAAAATTTAGCATACCCTAACTCCAAAAAAATTTGTCTCTTGAGATTGCTTGGCATCTTGCCCCAAGTCGGAAAAGCATCTCTATAGAGATCTTTGATTGTCTGAGAAATGATCTCCACAATATCATCTGGATTAAAACTGTAATACAAAATTTAAACACTTAAAGGTTAAAACAAAGACAATTATGAGATAATCATATATATACTTATGATATTTTATATAAAAAAATCTTACGTATAGCCATCAGGCTCGATGACAAGTCTATTGTGCATATCCCTCACGCCAACTTGTGTAAGGACCTGACCAGGTGTAGCTGACTGATTTGTGGTAGGAGTGTTAGGCTCAGAATCATTACCTTGAAGGCGAAGACTCGACATCCTAAGTTGTGAAGTAGATCCTGATGAAGGTTGTGAGTCTGTAGGGGTGTGAGTAACTGTGCGAGAGACACTACGCGTCGGTCAATTAGCCTCTGGAGGCAAAACACTGTATCCATGTGGGGTAGTATACCCTGATGTGGGCATCATCACAGGTACCTGGGGGGTGGCTGAGTATATTCCAATGGTGGATGCATATAGGCCGACGGAGGATGAATATGTGAAGGCACCTGACTATAAGACTCGGTCGGCCTAGAATAGCAATGTATCGGAGTGTCTCTTGGTTGGAGAGATGTTGTGGAGTCTGATCTTATATGTATCCTTGTTGGTCGTCTACTAATCATACTATCTTTCTTTTTTTTCTTTTTGGGGGCATTATCAGTATCTAATTTATTCTTATTACCACCTGCCATCTAAGTAACAAAAACATTCAAATCAAAATAAGGTTAGATATTTACGATAAGAAACATTTCTAAGTATTACAACAACAACATATCAGGTATAGTCTCCATTAAAATTAACTAAAGCCGAAACTGAATTAACCAGTGGTATATTTTGTTATGTTCATGATTGTTTGCTAACTTACCTTTTTGGGAGCTCTACAGTTGAATAGAACACAAAACACAGAATGGATAGTATATTTTATGCTTCTTTTTCCTTTCAGTTGCAAATGAAAGGAGAATCATCCTGCAATCTGATGCAGTATGTTTTCTGCATTTACCTTGAGTTTAATTCAATTATGCAAGTGTTGTCATGGTTTAGGTTGAAACTCAAGGCCCTCTTTACCATGGACCAAAGTTTATGATATCATATGTGTAGCATAAACAAGACACATCTACCAAATTGAAAAGCAAATTGTGATACAAATACAGATACAATATGTAGCATTCTTGGAGCAGTCCAAGACGCTTGTTAGAGATAAGTAATCAGAATACTCTCTTGCAGATTCCATCCAGTCAATACTCTCTTGAAACTTTTCTAGAAAAAATTCTCTCTAACTCAAAGTATTAGTCTGATTCTCACCCATATCTGCGATCAGTTCTTTCGTCTGTCAGAAATGGCTGAGTTCCAAAACTATAGATGCACCTTTCAAGCCAACAACTACTATTAACAACATGAAGAAAAGAAAATGTTGAAGATATAATTTAAGGACCTTAAACTGTATCCTCTCTAACATCTTAATATTTTAGATGAGGTGATCACATAATTCAACATAAAAGAAGATGAATAAAGAGTATATATATATAAACTCAACGTACTAATTGCTATTCCTCCTCATCCTCATCCTCTTCTTCTGACCATTATTCCTCTTCTGACCATTCTTCTTCACCTAACCACTCTTCCTCATTAATTGATGCATTCGCCCCTTCATCGGTTATTTCTTCTATATCAACCTCTTCTAATATGTGTTCAGGATGCTCTAAATCATTTTCTAATTCAACATCCACATCGTGGTGAACACTTGATATATCATCATCCTGGTATGCAACATCCAACACGTTTTCAACTTCCACACGATCCATGGGTTTGGTTTTAATCACCACCCACCAATCTAATTTATCTGGACGCAAGGGATAAGGAGCATAGTACACTTGCTTAACATTTTGTGCGATGATGAAAGGATCATATGCTCCATACTCCTTTGTGTGCTTTACTTCAATGATATTATATTGCTTGATTTCTCTCGTGCCTTTTTTGGGGGTTGGATCAAACCACTTGCATCTAAATAATACGATTTTTTTTTCAGGCCAACCAGAATACTCCATTTCCAAAACCTCCTTGAGTACCCCATAATAATCAACTCCATCTTGATTTCCATCACCACCTTTCACCCAAACTCCACTATTGTTAGTTTTTTTATATTTGGAGCATTCTTCCGTATTGAATTTAAAACTATTTACAAGATACTTGTCCATTGAATAAATCTTGATGGGTCCCCAGGATAGGTCCTTCAAAAATTGGTCAAATTGACCATTTGTTGTGTCATAAATTTAAAAATATTTGAAAAGTAGGAAATTAGCATTAATTAAATATAGAGTTACTTAATAATTATAGTATTATGAAAATATTATAAGACTCACATAATCTTTAAACCATGTTGAGAAATACTCAAACACTTTTTCATTGCCATATAAATGCACAAAGTAGCTGTCAAAAGAAGATGGATATTGAGTTAGTTGTTTTGCCTTGTAATTACATATTTTAGTGCAAAAATAATAACAACTTACTCAAGAAATGGTTTAACTTGTGGGCAATTCAACAAGACATGTGTTGATGCAGACTTTAAACTCCATTGCATTAAGATTCCTCCTTGTACGTTTTTTTGAACCTTTGCCAGGTTGATTGAAGATTGATAGTCGCTTCATAGTCTCACCACCATCGTCATGGCGATTGGGTCTATTTCGCAAGCATGGCACACCACTTTTGAAGTAATAAGAACCCAAATGAGTTACCTCCCTAGCAAGATGGAATTCAACCATTGGGCCTTCACGTCTATGTTTTTGCTTCATGCCCCGTTTAGACTTGCCAATAGTCCTATATTATATTATATTATATTATATTATGATTAATTTTAACAAAATGTTGATAGAAAAAATATTAAGAGTTAAACACTTACCTCTCAAATGGATACATCCATCTATATTGAACTGGACCTCCGAGGCGAGCTTCATGCACCAGATGTACAGGAAGATGCTCCATCACATCGAAAAATCCAGGTGGAAGAATCTTCTCCAACTTATTTGTAATTATAGGAATATTTTGATCCATCTGAACTAGGTTGTCTTCCCTTAATGTAGAACACAAGTCCTTGAAGAACAAACAAATTTCAGTCATAGGTTTCCAAATTCTACCAGGCAAGCCACTAAATGCAATGGGGAGTAATGTTTCCATGAAGACATGGCAATCATGACTTTTCTTACCATGTAATTTTCCGTGCTTCATATCGGCACGTTTTCCCAAATTTGAAGCATGTCCATCGGGCATCTTAAGTTGTTCGACCAATTCACATATTTTACATTTTGATCCATTGTAAATGAATAACTAGCCTTAGGCTTGAAGAACTTGTTGTTTTGTTTCTCCTGCAGTCATAACTCTTTTCGCCTACAGTATTCTGATAAGTCCATTCTAGCTTTAACATTATCTTTTGTCTTGCCATTGACATCCATTACTGTGTTGAATAAATTATCAAAGTAATTTTTTTCGATATGCATGACATCAAGATTATGTCAAAGAAGATTATCCTTCCAATATGGTAACTCCCAAAATATGCTTTGTTTTGTCCAATTATGTGCAACACCATACCCATCAAATTTGTACGGTTGTTCTTCTGTAACCTTTGGAAAGTGTTGAACCCTCTCCCAAACTTGTTCTCCAGTCAAGATTGGAGGTGGACAGCCTTGTTCAACTGTATTCTTTCTGAATGCATTTTTCATACTCCTAAACTCATGATCCATTGGCAAGAACTATCGATGACAATCAAACCAAGAATTTTTACGACCATGTTTCTAAGTGAATGATTTAGTATTTTCCATACAGTAAGGACAAGCTAACTTTCCAGCTGTCATCCACCCTGACAACATTCCATACGCAGAAAAATCATTAATAGTCCCACATTAAGGCAGCCCGCAAATTAAAATTTTACTTAAGAGACACATCAAATGTTTCAATCCCTTGAACCCACAACTGTTTCAACTCATCAATCAAAGGTTGCAAGTACACATCAATCAAGACTTTTGGATTTCGTGGGCCAGGAATGACACAATTGAGAAATATATATGGACTGGTCATACACATCTCAGGTGGAAGATTGCATGGTGTTATAAATACAGGCCAACAATAATATGGTGCAGCTGAAACAGAATGTGGCGTGAATCCATCTGAACATAAACCCAACCTAATGTTCCGTGGTTCGGCTGCAAATTGTGGATATGTTCTATCAAAATGCTTCCAGGCCTCTCCATCGGATGGATGACACATAACACCAGGTAGTCTTCTATTTTCATGGTGCCATCTCATATGAGGAGGAGAGCGATTTGATGCATACAACCTCTTTAACGTAGGTATAAGAAGTAAGTAATGCATTGCCTTAATAGCAACTTTCTTCCCGCTAGGAGCCCGCTTATAACGACATTTTCCACAAAACTTACACGATTCTAGATCAATATCATCTTTATAGTATAACATGCAACCATTTTCACAACAATGAATTCTTATTGATGACAATCCTAACTTTGATACCAACCTCTTTGCCTTATAGAAATTATTAGGTATCTCTAGATTTGGGTCAACTAAATCATGCATAAGGTCAATCACAGAGTCCATTGCCCCTTGAGGAACATTCCAATCTGATTTGATACTTAATAATCTCACAGCAATAGACAACTGCGAGTGTGGACTCCCCTCATATAAAGGCCGACTAGCAGCTTCCAATTGTTCAAAGAAAAGTTTACATTCAACATTAGGAGCTTTTTCAGCTTGATTACCTGATTCAAAATCAGAATGCACCCCATACACATCCTGAACCATGTTGTGCATTCTATAATTTTGTGCATTAGAATTCACTGCGCTACTACTTTCACCAGGATCATAATGTTGAAATACATCAAAACTATTATCAATTTCTCCATGACTAGTCCACACTGTGTATTCTTTTTTAAACCCATTTCGATAGAGATGAAGCTCGACAATATTTGATTTTTCATAATTCATACATTGGCATTTGTTACAAGGACATTTAACCAAGCCACTACGTTGAAAAGGTTCTAGTGTCTTTGCATATTCCACAAAATCAGTGACACCTTCTATAAATTCAAGCCTTAACCCCACTCGACCAAAATTAGTCATATTATACATCCAACTACGATCCATCTACACAAAGATAACAAAAGTTGAATTTGTTTAACACCAAATTAAGAAATAATACACAATACTAAAAATCAAATAGTAACATTCCTAGTAGGGACAACTTGATACGGCCTCGTGCAAATGAATAAATTTATCATTGGTGACTACAAAAACATACTAATTCCCCCCTACAGTTTGTCCCAAATAATGTCCACTTCCCTAAAAAAATCTAAATAGAATACACCAATAAACAAATAGTAGAAAAGTGGCACTATTAGAAGGGTCAAGGACCTAAATAAATCTAAATAGAATACACAATTAAACAAATAATAGAAAGGTTGCACTATAACAGAAGGGTCAATGACCTTTCTTGGCACAATGGTTTCTTAACTTTCCTCTCCTCATTACGGTACAATGGTTTCTTAACTTTCCTCTCCTCATTACAGCACAATGGTTTATATCTATTGACTAAAGTGATATATAACTTTCCTCTCCTAATTACTGCAACCAGTAAAACAATAGGTAGATCCATATGTCATCTTAGTTTCTCATAAATAAAGAACGAACCATCTAATTGTCAATTATCAACAAAAACATCTAAACCATACATTTTTCAGTTACAAAACAACTAAAACCCATACAGAGACAAGAACCAAAATGATATTAGTTCTAAATTTGCATAAGAATTCACAACATGATTATTAGGAGTTATTTAGAGTAAGATATAAGGTATAATAATCTCAAAATAAAATACAAACTTTCTAGCATTCATGTTAATCATCCTGTGAAGTCAAAATAAGATATCAAGATATATAGAACAAGAGTAAAACTCAAAATTAATTATATGTTCATGAAGTGAAAAGAGGATCATAAATTCTACCTAATGCTTGAAGTAAATCGGCAGAAAGAGTCTGCAATGATGGATCCTTTTTTTGCAGAGAAAGAAATCGACACAGAGAGTTTGAATTAGCTCGACGACGGAAACTTGGGCTTAAAACTGGATGGGTCTTGACGACGGGAACTAGGACTTCAAACTGATGAGAGTCTTGACGACAGCAAAAGGCTACTTAGCGAAGTCATCTGTGAAGATATGGGAAAGAGGCAAGCTAGGTTTTTTTTTTAGTTTTAGGTGAAGAAGCGGGAAAGGAGATGAGGTAAATTAAAAAACACCTTTTATTTTAATTTTAATAAAAATAAAAGACCTCATGAGGTCTCTTATTTTAAAATATTTTGGAACAAATTGGACTAAAATAAGGAGACATCACGAGGTCTCTAAAAGTAAATTAGTATTTTTTATTTTAACAAATAGAGACCTCGTGAGGCCGCATGTTTTGGTCAAAGTCACAAACAAAGAAAAAATTAAAATTAAAACAAATTAGCAGTTTTTTTTTTATGTTATCAACCTCATGAGGTCTCTTTTTAGCGACCTATTTTTGAGGTCTCTTTTTTCAGGTCTCTTTTTACAGTTTTTTTAGTAGTGACAACTGCTTAGCTTCCTCATCATCATCTCCCAACTTATTGGCAGCCCTCTTGTAACAATTTCTTGCCCTCCCTGACTCGCCATTCTTCATCTTAAATTTTATAAACGCAATCCAAGTAGTAACATTTGGATGACACTGCACCAATCTCTCAAAAATTTCTCCTGCTCTCTTTGTTTCATTATACCTTAACTCACATTCAATGTAAGAAAACTACCACCCTTGCTAGTCCGGCATCCACGCCATCCACCTTTCAAAAATTTGTCTTGCGCCGGCTACATTGTGGAGTATGATCTCTTCCATATGAATATACTTGTACCAGAAGTCATCAACACTAGGCGAAAAGGTAACAGCTCGTTCCCATACATTACGAGCATGATCAATAAAGTTATTTTTCATCTCCATATCACCATTACATCAACCACATGGTATGGTCATGATTATCCATTATAAGTGCACGTTCCCAGATAGAATGAGCACGTTCCGCTTTGTTTTGTTGCATTGTAGCCATGCACACACAATGCAACAAAAGAGATATGTAGTGAGACTTAAGGGTTCGTTTGGCCATGCGATATGAAATCATGAGATGAAGTTGAAGTTTTGTTTGGACGTGATTTTGTTAAACTTTCATAACAGGAATGAGATTTGTGTACCTGTTATCAACAGTGGAAGATCAACGAAATCATTTTCTTTGAAGAATTGCTCCAAGTAAAACTTGAATCTCAAGGAAACAAGGTAAGTGATTCACAAACTAAATGTCTCTTTTTGATAGATGTCTTTTTTCTAAGAAGAATATTGTTTTCTGTTTTTGTTTCTCTTCTTTTTTTCATTTGAAAGAGCGTAAAGTCTCTATTTAAAATTAGAATTGTGTAAGTTGGAGCAGTTACTGTCACGACCCAAAATCGGGTGTGATGGCAAATGTCCTATTCCACTAGGATAAGTCAGCCTAAAACCCAACAAGCGAAAGAAATAACACAAATAACAAAGAAATAACTAAAGCGGAAGACTTCAACTTAAAAACCAACCCAAGACTAGTTGTCACATGTACACGCCTCTATTACAGAATTCAAATGGAATACAGGTCTCAAGTTTTGTATCTCAAAACAGAAACAAAACAACATGGAAAAACAACTACCTCTCAAGTGTCCTCAACGAGCCTCAGAGAAAGAGAAGAGAGAGAACAAGATCACGGTCCTGGCTCGGAACCTACACAAGTATAGAAGCAAGGGTGAGTACCAAACAACACAGTACCCAGCAAATCAACTACTAAACGAAGTAAATCTAAAAGGATCACGAAACCCTGACTTCCAACCGAACTTCCAGTAACTACAGCCTGCACAGAAACTCAAGCCAACCTAACATATTACAATTCACAGTTCAAATAACACATAGATCAACAAAGGCTCAACAGTAACACATAATTAAATCACATCATTATCAAGTTTATCAATTCCAAAGTCACGAGGCATAAACAAGACTCCACAGTCACAGTTTAGAATCATAAGTCATATCTCCCAAGTAGTCACAAAGTCAATCACAAGAATCAAGTTCAACACTCAATAATATGCATGAATGTTGATGCCCATGCAATGTTCATGCATGCATCACAGTCGCCGGTAGAAAACTCGGCCTTACAGCATCACCGGCAGAAACCTCGGCATCACGATATCAAGAGTAGGACAATGCAATGCAATGCGACAGCAAGTAGAGTGAATGCATGTCTGTCTTACGATACACATCCGCTGAATCTCAGATCGAAACCCATGGGGGCCACACATGGACCATGTATCTGCCGGAACTATTTCTCATCGGAATAATCATCAATCACCGAAATCATTTCCCATCGTCATATATCATTACTCGCGGGAACCATTTCCCATCGACATATATCATCACTTGCTGGAACCATTTCCCATCGGCATATATCATCACTCGCTGAAACTATTTCTCATCGACATAATCATCGAAGTGTCTCATCATATTGTTTCCAGAACCAATGCACACAAGTATGTTCACACAAATAATGAGAAGAATGATAGTGTTCACAATCACAACGCAATTCATATCAATGCAATCACGTCACACTATCGACAATATATCAACAACATCAAGTTCATCATTTATAACAAGATCAATTGCCTAGTCTCCATTTCACTATTCCTTTCATCACAAGTAGGATCAATCACTAAGCAAGATTTTCAAGTCTAGTCCCATAATTCACGATGAGCAAAAGACATATTCAACACGTTCATAATCACATCGAGACTATCATAGCAATTAATCAATTACATAATAATTTCAAGTTCATGGCCCATCACACTTTGGCCTATCACTTTAGCACACACACAAAGCCATTTTATTAACCCCGCCGGTCAATATTAGATTGATTCATGCAAGATTTCACCCATACCTCAATCCCATTATCCCCAACGCAATCAAGTAAGGAAGTCGGAATTCTAAAAGATTCACAAGGTTTTAAGAGTTCACTTGCCTTAACTGAAATCGTCATCAATCCACAACCGGAGCTTTTCCCTTTCGAAAGTAATCCAAATCACCACAATCTATTCAAAATATAACTCACAATCACAATTCGGAGCTAACAAGGCCCAGAACACGTAATTCGAAAAGAAAAGGTACAACACCCCAAAATCTGATTTCGAAAATGGGGTTTGAATCCGGGGTTTCTTTCATGAAAATGATCCTCAATGAAATAGAAACTCAATGGTGAAAACCATTTGGAAAACATAGCTCAAATCTGCTGACAATCATCAATTTTATCTCAAAATCGGAGTTCAACCAAAACCCCCAAAATCTCACTTTGAAAACCCAATTTCTAAGTTAAAATCATGCTATGATCAATGGGTAATGAAGATTGAGGGTCAAAATCACTTACCCAATCGATTCCCATGAAAAAGCCTCTTTCAAATCGTCTTTCCGAGCTCTAAAATGATGAAGATGGAGAAAATGGGCAAAATCTGACTTTTACACTGTTTCAGACATTAATGAACTCCGCAAATGCAGACACTACCTCCGCAAACACGGAGAACAACTCATAGACCCTCTGCGAACGCGGGACCTACTCCGCGAACGTAGAGGTCACAAGTCTTACCCTCCACGAACGCGGCCCCACTCCGCAAACGTGGAGGCCACTAGCCACACCCTCCACGAACGCGGAGGCCAAAACCACTAGCACTAGATACAACAAAAATCAGCAATTTCAACAAGTCTCCGAATGGATCCTCGGGATTTATCCGGAACCCCGTTCACACAAACCAGATTTGCAACCTTACTAAAATCGACGTTTCGGACTTAATGGAACCATCGAAATTTGGATTCAAGGCCTCCTTGACCCGGAACCCGATAAAGCACAACAATACTAATTTAAGCCTCAACAACTCAAATCAAGCTTAGGGCCTCTACAAATTCAACCAAGACCACCCCTTGGCCTAAAATCATCCCCCGAATCCAACGGAGTAGTCGGAATCCACATTCGAGCATCCGAATGTTGATCAAAATTACAAAATTTTCCAACTCAAGGCCTCAATTCCTCGATACAACCCCAAAATTGACCTCGTCAACTCTCCTAGGCCAAAATTCACATTCTGGAAATGATGGAATTCCAATCCGAGCTTCGAAACTCTGAATGACCTCAAAAACCACAATTTGACAACTTAAGCCTTTAAAATTAAAAACTTTTCAAAAACCACGTTTTAACTCTAACTTTCACAAAACCAACTTCGGAAACATTTCAAACAAGACTTCGGGGCATCTCTCCGGAGGGGCAAAATGGTTATTTTGCAATGATTACCAAAAATGACCTATATGGTCACTACATTATCCACCACTAAAAGCCATGTTCGTCCTCGAACATAAAGTAATAGAAAGTACATGAAGCCTCGAAGAGCTGAGGATATCTGGCACGCATGTCGGACTCGGACTCCCAAGTAGCCTCTCCAGCTGAACGGTGACCCCACTACACCTTCACTGAAGCAATCTCTTAGTTTTAAGCTTACGTACCTGCCTATCAAGAATAGCTATAGGCTCCTCCTCATAAGCCAAAACTGGACCCAACTCCACGGAATCGAGTGTAATCACTTGAGACTCATACGGGATGTACTTCTAAATCATAGAAACATGAAACACAAGATGCACAGTTGACAAGATAGGTGGCAAGGTCAACTTATAGTCCACCTCTCCCACTCGGTCCAAAATCTCAAAAGGACCATTGAATCTAGGGCTAAGCTTGCCCTTCTTTCCGAACCGCATAACACCCTTCATGGGTGACACTCGGAGCCAAACATGATCTCCATCCCTGAATACCAAGTCTCGAACTCTCTGAACGACATAACTCTTTGCTGAATCTGAGCAGTCAACAGCCTACTCTGAATCAAACGAACTTGATCCATGGCATCTCTAAGCAAGTCAGTGTCTAAGGAATCCATCTCCGTCGAATCAAACCATCCAATCAGTGATCTACACCGTCAGCCATACAAGGCCTCAAATGGAGCCATCTGAATACTGGAATGATAATTGTTATTATAGGCAAACTCCGCTAGGGGCAAGTGTTGATCCCACCTAGCACCAAAGTCAATCACACAAGCACAGAGCATATCCTCAAGCACCTGAATCGTCCGCTCGGACTGACCATCAGTCTGAGGGTGAAAGGTTGAGCTCATATCTAGCCGAGTACCCAAATCATGTTGTAAAGCTCTCCAGAAATGTAAGGTGAACAAAGAACCTCGATCCGAGACTATAGATACCGGCACCCCATGAAGTCTAACAATCTGACTAATATATAGCTGGGCTAACTTCTCCCTGTATACTTTACCCGAACTGGAATGAAATGAGCGGACTTGGTCAACCTATCAACGACCACCCAAATAGAATCATAACCACCCACGGTGGTAGGCAACCCACAACAAAGTCCATAGTGATCCGCTCCCACTTCCAAGTAGGAGTGGGCATCCTTTGAGACACACCTCCGGGCCGCTGGTGCTCACACTTAACTTGTTGACAGGTCAAACATCTAGACGTAAAGTCCGCAATATCTCTCTTCATACCACACCACCAGTAAGGCTGACTCAGATCATGATACATCTTCGCTATACCCGAATGGATGAAATATCTAGAGCAATGGGTCTCCTCTAGAATCAGTCTAATAAGCTCGCCCACCTTGGGCACACAAATCCAACCTCCAATCCTCAAAACTCCATCGGAGTCAAGTGTAGCCTCATTGGCTTCACCTCTCATCACTGATCTGAGGCCAAAAGTATATTTTCTTATCATTAATTGCCTCATATTTATTATTTATATTTGCCTTTTTTTAGTATGAATTTTATGGAGTGTGCTTAATAGTGTATTTTATTTATAGAATTAAATTGGTGCAAAGTTGAAGAAGTTTGGAGCTAAAACGAATTAATTATGAAAGATTGAAGAAGGAAAATCAAGCAGGCAGCTTAATGGATTAAATTGAATATTATATTAATATTTATATATATGGAAAAGTTGGGCGAGGAAAGCAAATTGTGGTTAATTACCTTGCTGCCACGTGGCAGCAGGTGAAGCAAAAATAAATTGTGAAAGTTGAGACCGACACAGCTTTACGTAGAGGAAAAAAGGAATCCAATTCCTTTTGGTTTTGGGTTCCTAATTTGTTTTGGACTCAGTTATTTTATTTAGGATTTTCTATATCTATAAATATTCCATAGAAATAATTATTGGGACTTTGTAAGGAGGATACTTGGGAAGGAAAAGTTGTCAATACTTTTTAGGGTTCTTTTCTTCTTCTTTTTCTTAGGTATTAGTCATTAAAGACCCTTGTTCTGGGGCTGCGACTATGGGTAATTGTTGAACATCGATTATTTTGAATTAATGTTGGTTATCGTTTAAATTACTTTTGTATTCTTGTTTTAGTATTTCATGCTAGCCACCATAGAAATAAATCTATTGTCTATTCTTGGACTCGAGAGATGAAGAGATAGATAGACAAGAGAATGCAAAGAGCTTGTTCTAACTTTGTTTAGATTCGTGTTCCGGAGTGACGCCCGGACGAACACCTCGCTTGGTTACGAAACAGGATGAAATATAAATGCTCGCCAATTAGGACTGCCTATCCCCGCTCAATGATGTAGTTAGACAGCTAGTTGGAGTAGGCGATTAGAGGTCGAGAGATCATGATCATAAAATCAACCTTGTAAATCAGTAATTTGATAACCGTATTTAATTCATTACATGAGATGCGATACATGAAACCTTAAGCATGCTGCAGCCTTAGAATTGTCCCAATTATTATAAGTTAATCTATTAATTATTGCATTCTTTTATTTCTTTTGATAATCTTAAATAAATAATTATACTAGTATAATTTCGTAAATAGTTAATTGACAAGTCCATGTGGGTTCGATATTCCGGTTCTTAAAGAGCCACTTATTACTTCTGCGACCACGTACACTTGCGTGTGCATTTGGGAGCAACAAGTTTTTGGACCTGCTGCCACGTGGCAGTAAGGTAATTAACCACAATTTTCTTTCCTTGCCCAACTTTTCCATAGATATAAATATTAATATAATATTCAATTAAATCATTAAGCTGTCTGCTTGATTTTCTTCTTCAATCTTTCATAATTAATTCGTTTTAGCTCCAAACTTCTTCAACTTTGCACCAATTTAATCCTATAAATAAAATATACTATTAAGCACACCCCATAAAATTCATGCTGAAAAAGACAAATATAAATAATAAATATGAGGCAATTAATGATAAGAAAATATATTTTTGGCCTCAGATCAATCACCTTGTCTCGAATGAGACGCAACTTCTCATCCTCAAACTAGCGCTCGCGAATCTGCTCAACTAAGGAAGAACAACCTCAATGAACTCAATCAAACTACCGCTCTCCTCAGAAATCTATAGCCTGACAAAGCTGTTGGCTAGCCTCTGAACATCTCTAGCCAATGGTCTCATATCAACACTAATCGTGGCGAGACTCCCCATACTAGAAGCCTTCCTACTCAAAGCATCGGCCACCACATTGGCCTTCCCAGGATGGTACAAAATGGTCATAGCATAGTCCTTCAGTAACTCAAGCCATCTGCGCTGTCTCAAGTTCAGATCCCTCTGACTGAAAATGTACTGTAGACTCCGATGATCGGTGAATACCTCACAATGAACCCCATACAAGTAATGCTGCCACAACTTAAGCACAAACACCACCGCTGCAAGCTCTAGATCATGAGTAGGATAGTTCTTCTCATGAGTCATCAATTGCCTAGAAACATAGGCAATAACTTTTCCCTTTTTGCATCAACACACCTCCCAAACCAACTCCGGAGGCATCACAATATACGGTGAAACCCACACCCTCTTAGGGCAAGGTCAACACAGGAGCTGAAGTCAACAGAGCCTTGAGCTTTTGAAAGCTCGCCTTACACTCATTGGACCAATGAAAATCCACAGTCTACTGAGTCAATTTAGTCAATGGCACCGCAATAGTAGAGAAGCTCTGCACAAACCGTCTGTAGTAGCCTGCCAACCCCACAAAGCTCCGAATCTCGGTAGGAGAAGTAGGTCTCGTCTAGCCCTTAACTACCTCAATATTGGTCGGATCAACCCTAATACCCTCCTTGGACACCACATGTCCCAAGAATGCCACGGAATCAAGCCAAAACTCACACTTGGAGGACTTGGCATACAACTTCTGCTCCCTCAAAGTCTGAAGCACCAATCTCAAGTGACGGACGTGATCCTCCTCGGTCCGGGAATATATCAAAATTTCATCAATGAACACGATCATGAAGGAATCCAAGTACGGACGGAACACTCCGTTCATCAACTCCATAAATGCCGCAAAAGCGTTAGTCAACCCAAACGACATCACCAAGAACTCATAGTGTCCATAACGAGTCTGAAAAGCGGTCTTAGGAATATCAGATGGCCTAATCTTCAATTGGTGATAGCCGGACCTCAAATCAATCTTATAAAACAACGCCGCACCCTGAAGCTGGTCAAATAAATCATCAATGTGGGGAAGAGGATACTTGTTCTTAACAATTACCTTGTTCAACTATCTATAATCAATGTACATCCTCATAGAACCATCTTTCTTCTTAAAAAAGAGAACTGGTGCTCCCCAAGGTGACACACTAGGGCGAATAAACCATTTGCTCAACAAGTCTTGCAACTGATCCGTCAATTCTTTCAACTCAGCCGGAGCCATAATATACGGGGCAATAGAGATGGGCTTTGGGCCCGGCTCCAAGTCAATAGCAAAATCAATGTCCCTGCCCGGAGGAACTCCAGGAAGGTCAGTAAGGAACACATCTGCAAACTCCTGAACCACAAGAATGGACTCCATGGGAGGCGTCTCAACACTAGTAGCCCGAATAAAAGCCAAATAGGAAAAACACCCTCTATCAACCAACCTCTGGGCTCGGATGTAGAAGATAACCTTACTAGGGTAAGAACCACTAGTACTCTTCCACTCTACCTTCGGAACACCAGGCATCGCTAAGGTGATAGTCTTAGCATAACAACCAAGGATTGCATGATGGGGAGAAAACCAATCCATACCCAATATTACATCAAAATCTACCATCTCCTGAATAATCAAGTCTACCAAGTGTCGTACCCAGTCAAGGAAGCAGGACATGATTGATACACTCGATCCACCACTAAGGGCTCACCCACGGGTGTAGAAACATACACAGACACAGGCATACGATCACACACCAAATCAAACTCAGATGCAAAATAGGTAGACACATAGGAGAAAGTAGAACCCTCTCACAAATCGGCAGACCCCTTCCGCCTCATCTGGAATCAACGACATGGCATGACGTGACAACTTACATAATCATGTCTTATACCCAGTAATGGTCATGCCACCCTGAGTCAAGCCCTCAACCTTAGCCTACTCTCCTCACGCACAGTCCAAGAAATGAACGATCCTGAAAAGCACTAGAGAAGGCATCCCACTCAACCGGAGGAGATCCAACTGGCCTGGACCTCACATAAGTCCTCCACCACTCCCTATCTAGTCCACGGAGTTGAAGAGCAACAAAATGAACACCCATCGCATCCATCATGCTTACAGTCTCAAGCATCTTACGACACAAGATCATAAACTCATGAGAATCCTCGCCCTTACCACCCTGAAACTGGGGTGGTTTCATCCTCTAAAACCTCTCATAACACTCCGATCCTCCACTGTCAGAACTACATCCGGATCATCCCGTGCACATACAGCTGGCGCGCGAACCAACGGTGGTTGACCCACCTGATCCTTAACATCCAGACCCTAATATTGCTCTGGGGTCTGTACCCCTGTTATTGTTTGCGAACCCTGAGGCGTGCCTGCAACACCCTGAGTAAAACTCTCCATCACTTCCAACATCCTCAATAAGGTCTCCTGAAAGAACGGTGCTGAGAACCCTGGAGGAACCTGGTCCTCACCAACCTTAATTTGTGGCTCTAGGAAGCCTTTTCACCATGGCCTCTAGCAGGTGCTGCTCCACGGGTACAGCCTCCAACTCGGGCTTTTCCCCGACCTCTGACTGGGCCTTAATCACTGCCTCGGGGACTGCCTCCCCTCTATCACTCGAAACAGAAGCTCTGGAACTCGGCATCCGCCAAAACAACATGCGACACCAAGAACAAGTGATAAGAACCACGCATAATAAGAGAGAATGAAATGAAGGAAGTTTCCTAATAGTCCTCACAGCCTCTCGAAGATAAGTACAAACGTCTCCGTACCAATCCTCGAGACTCTACTTAAACTTGGCTTGTACACGTGAGACCTATGAAACCTGGCTCTGATACTATTTGTCAAGACCCAAAACCGGGTGTGATGGAAAATGTCCTATCCCACCAGGAAAAGCGAAAGAAATAACACAAATAATGAAAAAATAACTAAAGTGGAAAACTTCAACTTAAAAACCAACCCAAGACTGATTGTCACATGTACAAGCATCTATTACAAAATTCAAATGGAAAACAGGTCTCAAGTTTTGTATCTCAAAACAGAAACAAACAACAGGGAAAAAGGCCGAGAGAGATTGCCGGCACCAAACAGCTACCTCTCAAGTGTCCTCAACGAGCCTCGGAAAAAGAGAAGAAAGAGAACAAGATCATGGACCTGGCTCGAAATCTACACAAGTGTAGAAGCAAGGGTGAGTACCAAACAACACTATACCCAGCAAATCAACTACTAAACGAAGTAAATCTAAAAGGATCACAAAACCCTAACTTCTAACCGAACCTCCAGTAACTACAATCTGCACAAAAACTCAGCCCAACCTAACAGATTCCAATTCACAGTTCAAATAACACATAGATCAACAAAGGCTCAATAGTAACACCGAATTAAATCACATCAGTATCAAGTATATCAATTCCAGAGTCACAAGGCATAAACACAACTCCATAGTCACAGTTCAGAATCATAAGGCATATCTCCCAAGTAGTCACAAAGTCAATCACAAGAATCAAGTTCAATACTCAATAATATGCATAAATGTTGATGCTCATGCAATGTGCATGCATCAGCATTCATGCATGCATCACAGTCGCCGGCAGAAACCTCTGCCTAACAGCATCGCCGGCAGAATATTAGTTTGTAGAATCTTATTACTGCATACATTATCTCACAGATATAGAATTTAGAAAGCTAAAAATTAATTGATTTCTTATAGACATGATTCCTAATTATAGTTGATAACTTTGTCTTTGTAATTGCATATTGGTATTAATTGTTTACTTGCATTTTCTAAAATGAATAGCTTATGTAAATCCACGGTTAATTTTCCCCGTAAAAGCTATGATATTTTCTTAACATGGGTGGTCATTTTCCTTCCTTGCTTATTATGAAATATTGGTAGGAATCTAATTGTTTTTTTCATCCCTTTGTTAAGCTACTGTTATTATTTTTTCTATCTTCATTCACGGCTAGAGGGTATCTAATTTTTATTTAGCATTTCATGGTGCACTGCTTCTTTCCCTTTGTTTTATTTTTTTTCTTCTTTTCTTCTTAAATATTTGATTTGGATGGTAGTCTTGAGTTCTTGACCGAGAGTTCAGTCTAGTTTGTTAAAAAGATATTATCTTGCTACTATGCTAAAATCTAGCAATACTCGAAAAGGCCTCAACCCAACCCATTTAGTTTGGTAGTCGATCTTTGTTAATTTGGTTAGTATTAACTCTTTGTTTGTATAAGACTTGAGCTTGTCTAAACGTTGCATTTAGCTTATTATCTCCATGGATTAATATGATATGTTTTAGTTAAATTCATTTTTGCATTTGAGCACGTTAGTGATAAGTTAATCATAAAATTTGCAACTAATTCCTAGTAAGATTAAATTGAATTTGTCTAGGCCATGCAAGATTAACTCCTCCCAAATTAGGATTTTAATTTCTTGTGCAAAGTCAATTCATCTATCTATTAGCTAATTTGTTGCAAATAATTTAGGCATACAAGTTATGTGAATTATTTACTAGTAAAATTGTTTGTATGCATTTATTAATTGCTAAATGTCCCTTTCTCGCGTATTAATCCATATTACTCTTTATTTGCATGTGAAACTCCATCCGAGTCCAACGGACTCCATTTCCACTCTTGCATCTCTTTTGTTTGTTGGGATGAACCCAACAACTCTCCGAGTCAGCCCTATGCCAAATGTCACGAAAAGTAATATAAATACAGGTCTCGAAAGTCAAAACGCAAGTTCAAGGAGCTGATATATAGCTATATACGAGGGAGGAAGTGGGCCAAAAGCCCAAAAATACATCAACAACAACTCACCTTTTGGGCAACAGTGAATTTAGGCCAAAAGGGGCCAAATTCAATTTCTTTTTTTTTCTTAAGTTATTTAATTGTGATTATTTATCTATTTTTTTTTATGAACTCTAACTTTAGAATGGTTAATTAACTTAGTTGAATTCCCCAAAAGATGAACTATATTATTTGTGTTGGATTTAGTTTAGTAAAATTTCTTTTTTTTAATCAACTCTTGTGTTCTTTATTTACTTAATCAAATATTTTTTAGTCGAAACTTTTCACTTATCTTTAATTAATTTAAAAATAGGCTTTTTGCCTACTTAATGAAATTGGTTTAAGTTATAATCTTTAAAGTGATTCAATTAAATTCTTACATGATCTATTTTTAAAGTTTTAACCTTAATCTATTTGTAAAAAATATAATCTTAATTTATTATTATTTTTTTTAAAAAAAAGAAAGAAGTTATAGTTACTTCTTATTTTTTTCAAATGTTCAAGTTTGCCTTCCACTTTTCTAAAAAAACAAAAACTCAAAAAAAAAAAATTTAAATCTTTATTTAATCATTTTCACAAAGAGTTAGTCAAATATCTTTCAAATCGTTGGATAACCGCACGTTAGCGGCTACTTTAAGTGCTAATACCTTCTTAAAGTGGAAATAAGAACCTTTTACCCATTTTCTCTAAATTTTTAAAGACTTAATCTGTTAGAGTCTTTTTAAATTAAGTTTTCTTAATTTCTTTAAAAAAATTAAGTGGCGACTCTTTTTCTAAGTATTTTTGCTGAATTATTTTATACTTAGAACATTTCAAAAAGTGATTTTTTTATAGATAGTGAAATCACGACATAACAGAAAAAATTAAGCATACACATATTGCAATTTTTTTCTAATCCAACAAAACAATGATGAATTGCTAAAATAACTCTCATTTTTGTTTGGTAAAATAAAAACAACAGTAATTTCTTTAAACTTAATAATTCCTACTTTATAATTATTGGCATCTAAATCAAGATAAGAACACCACCATGACTCGTTCATTTTTAAGAGATAACAACTAACGAATAAAATAAATAAATAAAAATAATCACTACTTATAACTATCTTCATTAATTAAACAGAGATATAACACTTAACCCAATATATATTTCCATTAAATTATGAATAAAACAAAACTATAAGAAAACTAATCACATAATTACATCAAATTTCAAAAATAAATTAAAGAGATGAGGTAAAGTTTAACCTTAAATAAAGAGAATAAGTACTGCAAAATTTTGATCGAAACTCGATTAGAACACCCACAAATTTTTTATAGATTGTATGTATAGTGGTATATGTATTGTGTTTATATGAAAATAATGAGAAAGTTTCTTTCTTTTTTTTTCCTTCCCCGTGTGTTGCTATCTGTTGTAGTGTATGCAGGGGTGTCAAAAGAATATGAAAAATCGATCGAACCTAATCGAACCGAACCGATTTATGTCATTTTAAAAATAAAATCATGGACTTTTATTTAAGTGTATAATCGTCCCGAACAATTGGGATGGTCTTTTTAATTTATGAAAAAAAATCAAAAAATTCCCGAACCGAACTGAATAACCTTACGTATATGTAAATATATTTTATATATTAACAATATGTTAAATTTAATATATATAAATATATTTTATTACATTTTTCAAATATAAATATAACCTAGGTCCTCAGCCTCAGGTGACTGGACGATTTTGGGTCTTTGCTCTGTAATTAACCTTTAATTAATTAGGTTTAAAATTAAAAGATACTATAATAGATACTCTATCAAACAATACAACAAAATCTATGCAAGCACTCCTATTAAATGTTTAAGATCAAACAATACGGCAATAAGGCTTTACATTCTTGACTTCTTGGTGAAGAATTGAAGTGCTTCTTCACAAACATATTTGCAAAAAAAGTATTTTAATAATAATATATTTTGAGGTGATATTTTTAAAGTTAAAAAAAATCAAAAATTAATCGAATCGTACCGATACCGAAGAGAAATCGATATGATTGGGATGATTTTAAAAAGTCTAATTTTTTATTATACATTATAAATACCCGAAAAATTGAGATAGTATAAATTTTTAAAAATAATCTACCGAACCGTCCTATTGACACCCATAAGTGTATGTATGGTAGGATATTAGCCATTAGGTGAATGGTCTGTGAGTTTTGTATATAATGAATGTGTGTATTGGTTATGTGAGGGAGTTGAGTGAGTAATGGAAATGGAAGTGAGGGTAGTGTAGGTGTAGTGGATAGTTTTAGTTTTTATTTTTTTTATGAATTAAATATAGATTAACTAATTATTTTGAACTAATAAAATATAAGAAAAACTAAATAGCTAATCTAAAAATATAATTAAGAAACACTAGATTATTTATTAAAACAAAACATATATTTTTAAAACAATTGAAAATAAAACTTACCCTAAAATGTGATTTAATTTTTTATTGTTTTCAATCTTTTTTAAAAATAAACTTAATAAAATAAGATAAAAATCAAAATATGTAATTTAAATTTTTTTAAAAATATTTAAGTACTAAAAATAGTGTGAAACCTTAAGTTCGATCAAAAATTACATATCTACAATGGCATCGTAAAATTTTTCTTATACTTCAGTGTGTACTATTAAGTTTAACTCTTTGAAATAACTAAAAATGCTTTAACTTTGTGTTTTAGGAGAAATGGAATTGCATTACTAGTGGAATATTCCATTTATTAGAAGAATTATTCTTACCTGATCTTAAGTTTTATAATCTACATTTTGCAATTTATTACTTCTTCTACATTTTGTTTGTCTTAATTTGATTGAGTACGAAATTTAAGAAAGTAAAAAAAAAATTGAATTTGATGTAATCTTATACTAAAGATATGTATAATATCTCAATTATTTTTTAATTTTGTGATTTTAAATATATCACTTGGGATATTGAAATTTAAAAAAAATAGTCTGTCAAATTAGGAATGAGGATATTTTTTTAAGAAATTAAACTAAAAAAATTTAGTATAGGCATTGATAAACGTTTGGAACGAAAAAGGTCCGCGTTAGATAATCATATGTATACTAATAATATCTGTCATTGTACAATATTAATCTTTTTTTATTTGATATGTTGATTGTATTGAGTATTGACAAACACTTAAAACGAGTACGTGACCAACGTGTTTATACTTTTTCTTAAACAATTCCCATATAATTAATAACTAATCAATCATATTTTTCTTGTTGATCTTTTATATGCTAAAAATCAGTATAATGCACCAAAACGGAAGAAAATAAAAAATTTCAAAGTAATAATATATGCACAATTAAAAGATCCAACGATGGTTATATAAAAGAAATTTATTAATTTAGAAAGAAGGAGTGGGAGGATTTATTCAATAAACCCAAAAATTTTGTATGTCTCTATATTGAAAATATGTAATAATTCTTGTTTATAATACTAACAAACCAAATTAAATTAGGAGTAGAAAACCTTCTTAATACAAACAAATCCTAATTAGACATAAATAAATAAATATCAAAAATAATAAATCCTATTCTTAATTTATTTCCAACAAAAACTGAGTCTACATTGTCGCATCTACTTGTATAAGTTTGTATAGAAAGAAGCAGTAATTTCATGGATATATAGGTATCTAATGTTTAGTTTATTACTGGTATTTTGTTGACAAGTAATAGAGCACGGAAACTTGTGATTAATTAACTAAATCAAACAATTGCTAAAGAAAACGAAACGAAAAGACAACATATATTAAATTTTTTGTAGTTATGTTTTCCAATTATGGAATCCTCAATCCCTTCCGTCTTTAAACTGTGCAAATGCGAGAAGCAAGTGCTTAGCTTCCGGCAGCCCACTTGTTCAAATTTTACAAACGCAATCCAAGTAGCACGAATCTCTCAAAAATTTCTCTTGCCCTCTTTGTTTCATTATACCTTAACTCAAACTCAATGTAAGACAACCGACCTTGCTGGTCCGGCGTCCTCTCAAAAACCTCCGGCTACATTGTGGAGTATGATCTCTTCCATATGAATGAATATACTTGTACCACAACTGATCAACCTTAGGGCAAAAGGTAACCACTAGCTAGATCCCATACATTAAGAGCACGATCAACAAACTTATTTTTCATCTCCATACTTCAACCACATGGTATGGTCACGGTAATCCATTTTCCAGATAGAACGAGCACGCTCAAATTCGTTTTGTGATTCTTCCCATTTAGCAAATTCCATCCACACACTCTTGTTCCATGGATCATGCATGCCTAATTAACGACTCAAATTCCTTTCGCTTTTCTGAAGCCATTCAGTGAATTGATTGCTGAATTGTTAGAGAAGATGGGAAATACAAACAACTCAACTGTAACAAAAAAAATTCACATAGGAAGTTTTTTCCTATTCAGTTAAGGTAACCTTTTTTTAAAAATTCCTATTTGGTTAAGGTAATACTTTCAACTAATAATAATAATTTTTTATTTCTTATTTGCATAATATACTATTTGGACATAATAGTTTGATTCATTTCTGGACCCTGGTTATTTTATGAGATGTGAATCAATCTAGACGAATTCTTTAGATTATGTAACTTATTAATTTTATCTGAGTTATTAATCAACGGGGTTAAGTTAAATTATTAGTAGGCTATTTTTGAGTTTTTTTCTCATCTATTCTAGTTATAATCTAAAACAAGTATGCAAGAATATACATTAGAAGATCTAGGAACGTGTAATAGAGTTTAATTTATATATTGACTGTGTAAAAATATTTTATAAGGTTATTTTTTATTTTTAATATTAAAAATTGTACTTTTTATGTAGAGTTATAATTTGTAGATAACTTTTGAGTTATTTGATAGTGTAAGAATTTTCTTATTTGGTTAAGGTAACCTTTTTCCTCTTCAGTTCAAGGTAACCTTTCTCCTAATCAGTTAAGGTAACATTTTTTCCTATTTGGTTAAGGTGATACTTTGAACCACTACTAATTATTTTCAACTATACCCTTTATTTCGTCCTATGTGCTAGCAAATAATATCATAATATTCTATTTGGACTTGATAATTCTCTAATTTAATCATCAAACAACAAATTTTTGAAACTAACTTAAGTTATTTACACAAAAAAATATGAAAAAACTTCAAAGAAGCTGAATATTTGCATCAAGAATTTCAAGCAGCAGGCATTGAGGTTGAGACGACCACGTAGGATAAATACTGAATCCCATCCTGAATCTTGCCAATGGCTGTGCTATGATCTGCACCAAGATTCCCAGAATACACATTGGCCTTTTCCTGGATGGATTTCTGAGAATTTTGAGAGCCAGAGGAAACACCTTTGGTTGCTGCTAAATATGCTTCAGCCACATCTGATATGCCTGCGAAACCATAAAGTTCATCAAGGATTGTCCGGCTTATTTAGACCAAACAACTCGATAGAAGTTCAATACTTATATATATATATTTACTAAATCAAAATTTGACCTCTATAATTTTCCGGCGAAGGGTGTCCCCGCCCTTGGGCAAACATATCTTATAAAGAGGGGCAAACTACATGTTCTCCCCAAACTTGATAACCTTATTTTTTTAACATTATTGGCAATGGGGCGGTGCAGGGCGGGTTGAGCTTAACCTGCAAAATTTTTTACCCGCCCCGCCCCGCTCCGCATAACAACTTTTTTCATTTTCAATCTGCCCCGCCCCGCATAAACCCATACCACATAATTTTTTTATATATTTTCTTTTTCTAGTTAAGTTTGATACTAAAAATAAAATTCATAAAAATAAATTCATTTTTTCATTAAATTGTATTTAACTTAATAGATAATAACTTAAAATTTTATTTATTAGAGGTCAATTGGAAACATGTAAGAAATTGTATTATTTTTTATTGAACCATTTTCATTTACTATCTTGAATATTTTGGTAGCTTTAAAGAAATAATCTTAATAAAAAATGTTCTATCACTCTTATAAGATGTAAAAAGTTAAAATTAAGTTTGAACCCACATAAAATCACATATACCCGCCCCGCATAGCCTTAAACTCACCCCGCCCCGCATCTGCCCCGCTCCATTGCCATCCCTAATTATTCAAACTAGTATTTTGGATTTAAGCATACCAGACATCATACGATTGACAGTATATGCATGCATGTTTATATATAGACACACAAGCACGCATCTCGACTAGAATTGACAATAAATATATAGAGCAGTTTAAAATAGAACGTCAAATATGTATATCATCTACACTGCACTGAAAATCACGATTAGAGTCTGGCCAAATAAAGGGAAGAATCCAATTAGCTTCTTCTTGATATGAATTGAAAAGAATGTTAATATAAGGCCAAGATGCAACTCGTGCAGAGCAAGTTTGATATGTTGATACAAAGAATTTTGATGAAGTTTTTCTATGCAGATATGGTGTATGTTCCTCAACCTGTTCGGAGTGGCGTAGGTACTGCCAGGAAACTTGAAGGAAAACATGGCCAGTTGATGGGCGGAGTGCCAGAGGAGCTGAAGAAGAGATGGAAGAATATCCCATTATGAATATTTTGGACACTCTAGGTGTACAGAAATGATAGCTGTTTCGAGGACAATCTTTTGCTCTTACCTTTTGTAAGTTTAAATGTCTTCAGAACTTGTTATTTTGGTATAGAAGGAAGCATCAGAAGGAACAGAATACTTGCTGGAATTCTTGGACTACTTTCACATGCAAAGTTCATGATTCCTCAAATTTACTTCTTTAACTATTTGGTACCTACTTCTGTAAATCCCCGCCACTTTTTAATATTTATTAAGACTAATTACGGGATTAATGAAATACATTAAGTGGCCTTAAGGTGTATCCAGGCCTACATGAGGATGGTGAGGTCACTGGATTCGTGTATGTATTCATGGTACAAGTTGTACGAGGTCTGGAATTGTGGACGTGACAAGAAATAGAGAACGTCACAAGAAACAAAAGTTGGAAGTCCCAGTGTTTGGGGCCTGGGTGAATGTTTCGAGTTCCTCAGGGAGTCCAATTTGCCCAGTAAAACAAGGGGAAGCAGTGAAGTCCTCCTCCTTGCGCACTCAGCAGTGTCAAAGCCTGGAGGGAGAAATAAGGAGGGGATGTGACGTGTCCGTAGCAGTCCAAAATGCCTAGGAGAAATGAGGGGAGGCAGTAACCTCCTCCCCGATTCGCACCCAAAAATTTGGGGAAAAGAGGATGCACAGAATGTGTTCAGTGCGCCGTCCGAAGGAAATTTCAATTATGTAGGCTCGCTCAGCGGACCCGAAGCTTCCAAGTCTAGAATGAAATGATAATACAAGAAGGGAGAGAAACTTTATAGGATTTTGAGTTAGGGCTTTTCTCTCCAAGAAGGATCATAACATCACTCAGGAAAGAATAAAGTCGCTCCACTTCAAAGTAGAGGCTTGCGGCAATGGTGGACAAATAGATCAACTCCAAGGCCTGAGTGCCCATGTTGCAGGGGTATTAGTTGTTGTTGATGAGTTCCACCAGCAGTGAATAACCTTTTCTTCCCTGCCTCAACCTACTCCTTACTCAAGTTCCCCATGAAGACTAAACAAGATTTCAATGATTTTTCCATCTCTTATATCTTTATTCAAATTCAATTCTAACTGTTGTAGTGTGTGACCATCTCATCTAAAAACTTAAGTTGTTAAAGAGAGCACACTTTTATTATTTAATTGTATTCTCAATGAAACCCCTCATATGAAGGCCTAATTTTTTTTTCAGAGCCAAGCACGTGGAAATTCTTTTTGATCTGGATGGCGATGAGATTCGATCTTAGAACCTATGTCTGCTCTAATACCATGTTAAAGTGTGTGACCATCTAATCTAAAAGCTTAAGCTTTTAGATGAGATGGTCACACACTTTAACACTAACATATAAAATAAACTTCCAATGATCGGGAGATCAAAAATACAAAAATATTGCTATATTTCCAAGGAGATTTCCAACACTTCAAAATGAGTTTCTAAGGATGATTTTATGAGAATTTCACTTCCTAATGACATATATTAACACTAGTAAGCCTTGAAATTCATAGAATGTTCTCCACAATCCCAAATGACACAAAAGAACAACCCCAAAGAGGCTTGTGGTAATGGCGGACAAATAGATCAGCTCCCAGGCCTGAGTGCCTAGGTTGCAGAGGTAATAGTTGTTGATGAGTTCCACCAACAGTGAATAACCTTTTCTCCCTGCCTCGACCTACTCCTTACTCAAGTTCCCCATGAAGAATAAACAAGATTTCAATGATTCTGTCTTCTATTATTTCTTTCAAATTCAATTCTAACATATAAAATAGACTCCCAATGATCGGGAAATCAAAAATACAAAAACATTGCTATATTTCCAAGGAGATTTCCAACACTTAAAGATGAGTTTCTAAGGATGATTTTATGAGAATTTCACTTCCTAATGACATATATTAACACTAGTAAGCCTTGGAAATTCATAGATTGCTCTCCAAAATACCAAATGACACCAAGATCAACCACAAAGAGGGTTTTAAAGTTTTGAGCTTCTTGCGGCAACTCCACCTATGCTACTTCATTTATGATGAATATTTATGGTGGAAGAGTATATTTGTGGTATTAGTTGGTGGATAGAAGATGACAATAATGATCATAAGTTACAACATTAATCGGGGTGGTTGGGAGATTTGTGAAAGATGATGGTTATTTAAGTTGTGATGATAACATTAATTTTAGGCATAATACATAAACATGCACTTTAACTTGGCCTTAGCTGGCATCTATGTCCAACTATGGGTGTGCACAAATATGCACTTAGAATAAAGTTGAACAAGTAGACACACAAGTCCTATGTGGCATAATACAAATCAGTTTAAGTGTATCTCACGCGAATTGCCACATAGGACGCCATGTAAAACTTGTGTGTCTACTTGTTCAATTTTATACAGTGCCTAGTTGTGCACACCCAATTTTGAAGGGCATAGATACCAGTTGAGGCCGTCTTAAAGGGCAGGTTTATGTATTATGCCTTAATTATATGTAGATTGATAAAGTTGGCTACATGTTCTGGAGCAAACATTTGGTTAATGAGGGTTGTTGGGGGATTGGGGAAAGATGATGGTTATTTCAGTTTTGGTGATGACATTATATTAATTATATGTAGATAAAGTTGGTTACACTTGGACACGTTCTGGAGCAAACATTTGGTTGAAAAAGATTTTTAGGTGAGTTGAGTTGTACCTTCACCTAAAAGTTTTCTCCTCATTATTCATGCATGTTAAGTGTTTGAAGAGAAGTCTTAGAAACATTAATGTGTATCTGAGAGGACGAGCGAGCATGCATTATCCATTATTGCTTTAAATGCTAAAATTGACATGATATTAGTGTTTATTAAGTTTCACAAGTTATGTTTCATACAACTTCACTTGAATGAAATCAAAGCTTCTTAAATTTCATACCAATACCATGACATCTAAAGTTTTCAAAAAAAATAATCATGATCACTTGTATTATGTTTTCACGTTCTGAAAGATATGTTGAACCATGCATGTCAAGTGTAAGTAAAGTTTGAGGCCAAAGCTAGTTCCTCAAAATGTTTTGGGAGTTGGCCTTAAACCTTTGAATGATATTCATGACCCAAGTTGGATTGCATTTACCAGAAACTACTTGTATGGTAGTAGGATAGAAGTGAGACTGTTGGCTCAGCCACTATGAAAGTTGTCTTAGTAAGGCAAAAGACGCATGCTAGTATTAGAATGTCAAACTGTGTGGCACCATGGGGAGATGGTCCAGTTGATCTAGAAGAATCAACCATCATATTGACCATAAGGTGACTAATTAAGGTTAAGTTGATGTCAAAGTTGAATGATACTCCCCAAGTTGAGAAAAGTATAGATTTATGTTATGGTCTAGAATATTCAAGATTATGCATTCATGTTTTATTTAGAACTCGTTCATCCTTTTGTGATGGAGTCAATGATAGTCACGGAGTAATGAGGAAGTAGCACTCACGCTCCCCTGCGGGCTAGTTTGTTTTTGGTTGTGTCATTGTAGGCACAGGTGCTACTGACGAGTTCTGCTCATGGAGATACCCAGCAAGATACTAAAAAAAAGCTGAGAATTTGGCTGGATAAGGGGATTACAGGTTGGAAGAAAGGTTGGTGTCAATTGTGATATATCTCACATTCTATATGCAGATGATACTCTGATAATTTGTGAAGCAAAAAGAGAACAATTTCTACATCTTAGAGGATTCTGCTAACTTTTGAGGCAGTAACAGGTCTTAGGGTGAATCTGGCAAAAAGAAGCTTGTTTAGTATTAATGCTGACCACTGTATGCTAAGTTGCTAGGACTCGGGTGCGGGTGTCCGACACGGGTGCGGATCCGTATGTCAGATCCTTCATGATCTAATTTTTAAGATTCGGGGATATGGATCTACATACGGATACGGGTGTTGGGACTCGGCAAAATATAACTAAAAACCTAAAAATATACATAAATATGAGACATTATGGAAAACTTACAGTGTACCGTCGAAGGGACCTGGTCTAATTTAGATTTAAATAATACTCTAATTTGAATCGAAATTATTTTTCATTTAAATAATACTCTAATTTTGATTTTATTTTTGACAAAAAGACTCCAATGGACTTGGTCTCACTCATGTTATGGACCATTATCCATGTCCAAATATTCAACCAAATTTATCCCAATGTTCAAAACCTAATCTGGCCCAAAACCATGACCAACCCGGCCCACCACTATTTCTCCAAATCCCCATGCTCCCCTCTTCTCCAAATCCTAGAACAAAGCAGCCAAAGAAACAAAACGATGAAGAACCCTAGCAGCACCGCATTTCTTCTCTCTTGTGAATTCATACACCAACGCATGCTTAGCACGATCTTGGTACCACGCGAAGATTCTAGAAACTCTTCGAAACCTTCGAAGGAGACAAAGGACTGGTATAAATCACTATATAGCAGAAAAATTGAAGGTATTTTGTTTCCAATCTATTCAAATCTTTACTTTGAGATATCAAAATTTCAATTTTTTCTCTGAATTGTTGGTCAACACACCCGATCTCGTTTGACCGGATCCGACACAGATCCCACACCCTTACCCGTGTCAGTGTCGTGTCAACACGGGTGCGGCACCGAAATTGCCGAGTCCGAGTAACTTAGACTGTATGTGTATTGAGGAGCTAGCTGAGGTACTGAGCTGCAAGGTTGAACAACTACCTTCTACTTATCTGGGCCTTTCTTTGGGGACTAAAAAATGGATCTGGCAAGGGGAGATAAATGTATCAGTAAGTTGACCCCATGGAAAAGGCAATATTTATCTTTTGGTGGCGGACTTACCTCGGTAAGCAGTGTGTTGGATGGAGTTTTAACTTCCAACATATATGATGTTCCTTTTTAAGTTGGATGTGAATGTAGAGAAAGTGAGAAACACTGAACACCATAAGAAATAATTTCTTGTGGGAAGGCAATGCAGATAAAAGGAAGCTCCACTAGGTCAAATGGAAAAAAGTGATGATTAACAAGAAAGGAGGTGAAATGGGGGTTAGAAATCTGAGCTTGCATAATAAGAGCTTATTGTACAAACGGCTATGGAAATATATGATGGTAAAGAAAATACTTGGAAGAAGATGATAAATGCCAAAATGGGAAAAAGGATATTTGGAGCCCTCCCATTGTTTTCAGTGCTTTTAAAGGTGGTATCTGGAGTAACATCAGTAAAATGTGGAATGATTTTCAGCAGCATACTAAATTGATATTGGGAAGTGGTGCCAAAATTATATTCTGGTATTATGTGTGGGTGAGGGAGGTAAGTTTGAAAGATAGATTTCCCATTCCGTATAACTGTTACGAAAATAAGGAATGTATAGTGTGTCTGAGTTTTATTTGGCCAGTGGGTGGCAACTGAAATTTAGGAGAGGTTTTAATGATTAGGAGATGGAGGAAGTCGGGCGACTTATACAACTGCTGCGTACAACAGTGGTGAAAGAGGATGATTTTTTTATAACCATGGTGACAGGCCAATTTGCGTGCACCTCGACTAATTCCACGAGATACACTGGCACCTCCCACCAGCAACAAGTTGTCCACCAAGGCTAGAACAAATGGGAATAAATCACCTAGTATTTTGTCTCTGCTAGGATTTGAACCTAAGACTTCATGGTGTTCAACCCACTTCATTGACCACTAGGCGACACCCTTAGGTGCTTATAGAATCAGGAGGATCAATAGTGTTCCCACTTACCCTTCAGCGTGACTCGAACCCCCAACCCATCAATTGATGGTGGAGGTGCTCAACCACTTGAGCAAGGCTCGCTTGTCGATGATAAAGAGGATGTTATGATCTGGACAGCAAGTAATGATAGGATATATTCAGCGAAGTTGCTTGGACTCTGGTGCGGGTGTCCGATACGGGTGCGGATCTAGAGGGCGAATCCTTCATGATCTAATTTTTAAGATTCAGGGATATGGATCCATGTATTGATACGGATGCGGGGATTCGCCTAAAAACAATTAAAATATCTAAAAATAGAGTTATAAAACCTAAATTATGAGATATTATGTGGAGAACTTAAGGAGAATCGTGGAAGAAGATTAAACGAAAAGGAGTGACATAGAAATTTCTATATAAAAGGTATTCCATTTTCTTCAATTTCACCTTAGCTTTTGTATTGATTATAGGAATCATCAAAACTGTCCAGACTTTCCCCATCGATTTTGGTCAAAGTACCCAAAATCTGTTAACCAAATCGGACACGGATCCCACACCCACACCCATGTCGTGTCGACACGGGTGCGGCACCAAAAGTGAAGAGTCCGAGCAATTAGATATTCAGTAAAAAGTTGCTATAATCTTCTTCAGAAACAATATGAGCTAAGCTGGCCAAGGAAAATGTAATGGAAAACTAAAGCACATGTCAAAGTTGCCTTTTGGGTGGGTTGTCATTAGGAAAGCATGTTTAACACGAGTATTTACAACGGAGAGGTTTCATCTTAAGCAACAGATGTTACTTGTGTGAAGAGGAGCTGGAATGAGTCAGCCACATGTTCATTCATTGTAAAGGTTGCTTAGCAATGTTGGGAGCTTATTTTGAATCTTTGTGGTGTAACTTGGGTAATGCCAGCAGATGTTAGAGGTCTTTTGGAGAGCTGGCAAGGACAGAAGATAGCAATGGGCCAAAAAAAGTTTTGGAGGACCATCCCTCTATGTGTTTTTTGGACTACTTGGAGAGAAAGGAATAGTGCTTGTCTTGAAAACAGGAAAAATCACATCTAGAGTCAAGATCACAGCCAGACGGCCTAGGGCATAGAAGGATGATCCAATTTGGAATAAGCTTTGTTGCCCAAAAATGATTGGTTCTGCACACACTAGGTGTTACCGATGAAAAAGAGACAAAGGATGAAGCATAAATCATGGATCAAAGTCCTATTAGAGACTTGCATAAAGAGGAACCTCATGCAAATACCATAGAATAAGATTCGATCTTTTTCATGGAGATTCCGTAAATGAAAGAAAAAGAAATTCAACACAACTGGAATTTTTGGAGATTGGAAGCAGTTATTAATTCATGATCTAGCCTGTACAGAATGACCTCTTGAAACTGTTAAATATAGAACTTGAATCATAAGAGGTAGGCCATCAATCAAAGTTCTGAAAATAACAGAACCAAAGATGATGCTTATGACAAACGCAATAAAGAACAAGATATAGTTGCAAATTGCAGAAACACATACTTGAATCTTTATGAAAATTTACCTGTAACAAAACTGGAAGAAACTGCTTGAACACATCTGGTCATTGATTGTGCCTTTGCTCGTATAACATTAGCTCTTTCAATGGAATCTTTAGGCCAATCAATTTTCTCAGTTTCCTCCTTGACATCTTGGTCCATAACTTTATTTGCATCGGAAATAATTGACTTCCCAAGCACCAGAAGTTGAGTCACAGCAAAACAGCACAGTTCTGAAAGCCTCTGTTTTGGTAAAGATAATCAATTACAAGTAGATTCACGTTCAAAAGGAGAGACCGTTTGATCTGTTCAATAAGAAACTTCCAGACAAACGGAATGTATACATACATGAACACCCTCTGAATGAAGGGCATCCAGTCTCCCAGTTGTCCTTTGAATCATGTCATTGGGAGCTAGTCCCGCCAAAGCATTTGCAAATCTGCAATGAATTTAAACAAGAAATCAACACCACTACCAAGATATCAGAAACAATTGCAAGCTTTTCACATAACCAGCCATCCATTATTATGCAAAAACTCAATGTTAGAATTGATAAGCTCTCCAATATCTCAATCAGATTACCTTCCTTCCATTCACTTCATCAGAATTACAAAAATTCAGCAAGTATCACCCTACATAGATGCCTGACAGGCATAACCAAACTAGTTTTTTTTTCCTCTTAAATAAGGCAAATAGTTTATCAATGTTTGGGAATCTCCGTATACAAGCAGAAAATTAAAAAGATCAACCATAAATAATCATTATATGAATGTAAGTCAAACACATTATCTCTGACTTATATATATCTCCACTTAATTAAAAAGCCTTTCACCACATTAACAATGTTAAAGAAAAACTCACTAATACAAATTCCGAGTTAATCGAAAACTTTATATATGCCCTTTAAAAACTTGAGGACCAAGCCAAAATTACAGTTTCCATATGGTATGTAAGGGTACAACTCTAAGCTCAGATCTCCTTAAGAACATCATAAAAAATTGAGAAGTCCTTAATGTCTACATTCTTATTCTGGTATAAGTAATTTCTTTTATGAAGTCTAGTAGAAGAAGTAATTTCCAAATGGAATTTAGCCTTCATGCTAATTCTAGTATCAACCTTGTCAGACCAAAAAAACTTCAAGTGAACCGAAATCGCCAATCTATCCTTTAATCATTTTTGTAAAAATATCATCCTAATCCCTTGTGTCAAATCACTAAAGTTAGGTTGACTATGTTAAAGATATCATGAAGTAAATAAAAGTTTGCTCTCTAACAGCTTAAGCTTTTAGATAAAATAGTCACACATGAAGAGGTTTTGTTGGAGTTTCACCGCCACCTAGTATTAAAAATGAATTTCAACGTGCTTGACCCATGAAAAAGAATCAAGTCTGCATGTGAGGGGCCATGTTGAAGATATCATTAAGAAAGTAAAAGTGTGCTCCTCTAACCACTTAAACTTTTAGATTAGATGGTCACACACTTCAACAGCCCAAATCCAGTGTTGATCTCACACCCACACCCAAATTGTGTTGGATCGACACGGTTGCAGTAGGATTTTGAAGGATCTGAGCAACATAGGCCACAGGTCCAGTTGCAGTGTGTTGGGTGATCTGGAAATAAGGAAGCCAGAGATATTTTGAGGGCAAACTAAACCTTAACATATTAGTTTTTAAGTCATTTGGAATGGATATGATGAAGAAAGCATGATAGAATTCATTAGTACACTGCACCTATGACCTGTTCTGTAAAATGAAACCTGTTTAGTTAAGGAATTCAGTTCACTTTTTTATTTGGGAGTTCCCCTTTTTGTAATGGGCAACACCGTCTTAGTGATTGGCTCCTCACATAAATAACATATACTTCATAAAATGTTTGAGCAATAAAGGGGACTCTTTCTGGGCCCTTAAAAGCACTGCTAGTCCACCACAAACAAAGAAAGTAGAAAGCAAAGGAAATAGAGAATATCAGATCTATGTTACCCTGCTGCTAATTCTGCAGCCTTGTTCACACTGGAATCATGCAAATTCTTCACCTCATCTGTACTATACCAGGTTCCAGTCTCAGCTTTCTTCCCTTTTTCTGACTCTATATCACTTCCATCAACTTCAAAACTCAAGTCAAAAATCTGCTGAACCTCTTTAAGCTTTCCATCATAAGAAGACCTTTGATCAGATGGAACTTTTGCTTTTTTCCGGTTGAACAGCATCGCGTAGTGGTTGGACAATGCTTCCAGCTCCTGTGAGCAAATCATATGATAAGACATAGGCTCTCGAGAAAAAAAAAGGGACCTCATAAAGAAAACTACTAGTATGAGAAGGAAGAGACCTCCAACTGCTCTGGACCACCATAAATATAGAAGCATCGATCAAATGTGACTTCCTCAAAGAACTGATCTTCATCTATTTTCCCTTCAACTTCTTTGGAGCTCTTGTCAACATCCATACCAGTTTCTGATATCAGAAGATCCATAGTTTCTCTGCCCAACAGCTCAAGTGCTTCCATTCCTTTAGCAGTAAAAGTTTTTCCAGTCTGCAGAATGATCCAATATAAATTACACAGCTGAAGACATGGAAAAGGGAAAATCAAATCTTTAGCCAACCTGTAATATGGATGGTGCAATGGAACCAGGTGTGGCAGGTAAACCACCATGCTGAATTGATTCCGCAATATTTACAGCTGAATTCTCAAGCCTAAAATATAAAACAAAATATCATTAACTTAGCAATTTCGGTAGCGCTACATGACAAAACACCCCGGTAATGACTCAACACTGAGCACGGCTGCAGGGAAACCAATTCTCGTGCTTACTGGTTCTTCATTTTCAGCTATCCTGGATTGGAGTTTGTGACTGCTTTTCTTAATCCATAAATTTGTGTGTCTGTATGTATAAATATATCTGTATATATTTGTATATGTATGCATGGGGCAAGTCATAAAGTCACGTGTCATAATTTATGATTTTACACCACTCTATGATTATATAATAGAACATTGAAACATTTAACTAGAACAAAGTTTAATCCCCAAGCATAAAATCAAATTGGTACAGCATTGCTTCTCAAATAGACCATGATGTACCGAATAAACAAGTTTTAAATAAAATTAAAATTACACCACCCTAGCTATGTAAAGCTTTCTAAAGTGCGGACTGAGGAATGACACAATTATTTCACAATTCGGACATCAATCGACTTACTTGTGAACTAAATCAGAACCTCCTTTGATTGCATTTCCTAATGCTTGCCAAGCTCCTGAAGCAAAATTCTCGACTGAATGGTCAATAACTCTCAAACCCTGCACATTAATCTTGCATGGTTAAAAGCATGATCATAACAAACAAATACAGCAAATTTACCTTTACAATTAAGATAATTCTCTATAAATAGGAGAAAATGGGGATGGGAGGGCCTCACATGCTTAAGAAAACCTACAAAATAAAATACATCTCAATGGGTGTCAATTGAGCTAACATCTAGCATCTGTTTAATATCACTTGCCTGGCCAAGGAATGAATCTTCGCTAGCTTTCTCTAATTTTTCTAGAGCAGCTTTGCGTCTCTTGTCACTCTCCTCTCCACTTTCCACTTCACCATTAGTTACTTCAGAATCGTCTTTGTCTGAGGATTCAGAATCTACCAGTAGAGACACCTGGGAATTTAAGGTCATTTGTTTTAAGAGTACTTCTCTTCCATAATGTTGAAATAACAAGTAGCCTAAGCTTGTGGAATAAATAATCAAGATCAAGCAGGATAATAATAGGCAAAAGTTGATGGGGGTTGAATTTTGAGACCCTTATTCGGTCAGAAGGTGTCAATTCATTCTATTGTTATAAGCTGCGTTAACAAACTCTAGTTTCCTACAGAAAACAGAAGGTGAGAAAAGGAAAAATAACTCAATTTGAATGGCATTTCCTATATGCAATCTAGTCATAGCACTGTAAAAGTGGACTTAAGATGAAGTACAGTGATCAAGCACCAGTATATAGATGAGCATCTTCCAAACCATAAAACTGGTTGACATGTCACAGCCAGACAAAATCTGACTATTAGGCATCTACCATATTTATTTACAGAGCACTCAGACAGTGGCTTTTTTTTATGACAAGCGAAACCCGCAACCGCTACCCTTTGGGTGTGCACAGGGTAAAAACCCCGCTCCTGTGGAATAGATATAATCACAATTACACTTACTATAGATATAATCAGTTTAAAGAGATCTTTGCCTTCGTGGAAAATCACCTCATCCTGGAACGAGTTTCCTTTGAATACTACAGTTACATTGCCAAAGGAGATTTTAAACAATAGGCATCTTTTCTAAAAGAAGACATCAGCAATTGGGTGGCAGCTGTGCCATTGATGGATGATGAATGGCCCAGCCTAACCTAATAAGTTACAAGAGGCCCAGAAAAATCTAATTATAACAAGTCTCCTCAAGTTTCTACATGACTTACCAAACTATTCCTAATATCAACAGTTACAGTACTGACAGGCAGATAAAGGATGTCATAGTAGCAATTTAAATATGTAATTATGATAAAGAAAAAGATGATTCAGCCGGTGCAGTGTGTGCTTAGGAAACACCTATACGCGCAACATCAAAAGATGATCAGTATACACTACTAAAGAAAGAGCAATATCATACATCCATAAGTTGCATAACTTATCGATCAATTACAAATAGTTACAGTCAGCTGCATGAATCATCTATATCCATTCTTTCTCTATTCAAGCGCATTTCCTTTCTATGATACTAAAAATTGTCTTCAAAAGGAAAAATAATGAAGTAATTACATTTGATCGCACTGCATTTTCCTATATTCTATTAAGACAAACGATACAAATAGCTGGATCAAATACAATAGCAAAGAGAAATGCGAAGAAAGAGAAGTACATTGCGGGATATCTCTTCAGCAGCAACAGTAGCAGCCTTCTGAAAGTCCGTAAGATAAGAAAAGGCAGAAAGTCCCCAGCCACCGCCCCATCCTCCACCTCCTCCTCCGCTGACGCCGTCTCCCGGCGGAGGTGGCTGTGTTGCTTCAGCAGCTAAAATTGGTGTTTCTTCTGGTGTCCTCACTATCTCATGATTCGAAGACTCCGTCGTTCTGTTCGACATTTTCCGGCGAGAGATTTCTCCAAGTTCCGACTGTATTTCTCCCTTAGATATGAAGAGAGCGTTGATAGTAAGCACGACGCCGTATTACTCCTACATTCGGCTCGGTGGTTAGATGTTTGGTATTTGTTGATGGGTTGGGCTTTTATTTTTGTAGTTTCTAATTTGGAAATGACAATTGACATGTGTGCCATCAGAAATTTAAAGGAAAAACTAGGTAATTAGACACACATACACTATACAAAATTACATATCATACTCCCTATGTTCCAATTTATATGACACATTTCATTTTTCGAGAGTTAAACAGTTTAAGTTTGTTCAAAAATTTATTCATGAAATCTTCAAATTTCTTAAAATAAAATTTATATATTTGTAAATTACGTAAAAATTATTGTAAGTCATAATACTTGACAATTCAAAATATTTAAAAGATACATGAAAAATTTACGGTCAAAGATAGATTTGTTTGAAATTCAAAATTCAAAATGTGTCACATAAATTCGGACAGAGGGAATGTTTACTAATCTATACTTTTTAAATAATTATTTATCATTTCACTATTTGATAACTATATACTAAATTTGGAGTCAGATTTATTCAGATGCATCAATTTTTAAAAATAACCTAAAATATAGTCTTATTTATTGTAATGACCTAAATTGTCGTTATTCAAAGGCACCTCATGCAAAATCTCAAAATTCTTGAAAATTAGTTGCTAATTTAAAAATTATGTACACGACAATTGTGATAAGAAATTGAATTGACCTGAGATGACATCAGTCCGCCAAAATTTAAACGAGCAATTCCCAAAATTTAAAAAAAGAACACGGTTTTTTCTTTAAAATTGTTCAAAAATTTTAGCCCAACTTTAAAAAATCAAATCATATTTTTTTTAATTCGTTTTACACGCATAATATATTCACATAAATCTAATAACGAGTAGATCATGAAATTGTAAGTTTAAAGCTAAATATTCAAATGAGCAATTCACGAATTTTTAAATAACAGAAGCATTTTTTTAGAAAAACAATTCAAAATTCAGCTAACTTTAAATTATCATATCTCACTAGTTTTTAATTCATTTTACACGCATAATATATCCACGAAAAGCTAATAACAAGCATATCATGAAATTATAAGTTTCAAGTCAATCTTCATATGAGCAATTTATAAATTAAAAAAAAGAAGATGGTTTTTCTAGAAAAATAGTCCAAAATTCAGTCAACATTAAACTATCATATCTCACTTGTAATACTTATTAATGAAGCAAGAATAATTATCGTGTACTTTATTGTTGCAGAGGAAGCTGTTGATATTACAATAAAAAAAATTGGCCCAAAGTCTACTTCAAAACATTAGGAAACAAAGCCTTTTTTCGACAAACTAGACACCTTTTTGTATTTCATAGTGTAGAGAGAAATATTTTCACGCACTCTCTTTCTCTGTTGAAAGATCGATTTATAGGCTTAAAAGAAAAACGGAACAAACCGTTGTTCCTTAACTATTGCACTTGTTCTTCACGTGCAGCACTTTTGGAGAGTTATTTTAAATTGATATAAGTATTGAAAACACCCCTAAACTTGGCGTGAATTATAACTTTAGTCCTCCAACTATTGACAGCCTTAAAAACACCTCTCTACTTGATTAAGTAATTTAAAAACACCCATCTTGTCTCGGTTAGTATGAGTGGTTACATAATGATAATCATCATTTGATATTTATTTTATAAATGTATTTAATGATCTGATACTAAATGATGATAATCTTGTTAGGTATTTTGTTTTGAAGATCATGCAGCGCAATTTGGTCTAATTCCTAATTGGGTAGGTTATTTTATAAATTTTATTTTACAAATTTATAGTAATTCTTTCTTGTAATTTTGCAGTATAATTGGATAACGCACTTGAAATAGACTAATTTTGCATTGAAAAATTGAGAGCACGTTTGGATTGACTTATAAAAAGTAGATTTTACGTTAAAATATAAAAAATCAAACTTACATGACTTTTTAAATCAAAAAATAAAAAGTAGGGAAGACCTACTTTTGGTTTTTAACTTTTTTAAAGTCATTTTAAATTTATTTAAAGTTATTATTAACTTTACCAAACACTCCATAGCTTATTTTAAGTCATTCTTGACTTATTTTAAGTTATTTTTATATTTGTCAAACACTTTCAAAAGTCAAAATTGACTTAAAAGTAGATTTGACCAACTTTTAAGCCAATTCAAACACCCATATGAGAAGGTTGGAGAATTACTAATAGTAGGGGTGTCAAATGGGTGGGTTGGGTTGAAATTGGAGATATTGATATGGGTTGAAATAGATATTGGGTTGGGTCTTGACCCGCCCAAGTTTACTTTGAGCTCAAATGGGCTAAAAAACGGGTTGGGTCTTGACCCGCTTCATCTCAATAATTTTAATATATTATTTTTCAAGTTTTATAACTACAATTTGAATTTTAACTCAAGAAAAATTTAAAAAAGAAGTTACAAATGGATAGATAAATCCTAAAACATACAAAATACATAGTAATTCATACCTTCAATATAGGAACATACATTACATTAATGCAAATAAAGAGTCTTAAAAACGGGTTGAAATTGGAGAATAAATTGGGCTCAATTGAGGATTCTCTTAAAATGGGTTAAGGCTTGAATGGGTTGAGATTGAACCCAATTTAAATTATTTTGAGTCCAACCCTTAAAATTCTGGGAGGATTGGGCGGGTTACATATTATTGGGCTCATTTTGACACCTCTAACTAATAGTGTTTAAGGTTTTGTTATTGCCTTGAATACTAAAAAGTCATAAGCCAAATTTTGTTATTGCATTGAATACTAAAAGTCATAAGCCAAATTTTGTTATTATTAAGTTTTTATGGACTACTACAAGACATTAGTTAAGTCTTTTAGTATTAAATTAGGTTTAATTTCTAAAACTATTAGTGAAATGTTTTAGTTGCTTGCAATTACATCAACAATTTGTTTATCATAAAAATTATATATAAAATTTTGAAATATTATATGTAAAGCTTGATAGAGGTGTTTAGGGGTCGGTTTGGGCTGGTTATTGATCTAAATCAAAATCAAATCAATTTAAATGATAAATTGCCACATGTCATTGCATTGAGTCATAAGACAAGAGATTGTTTTAATCATTTCATTCATTATTCTCAACTTCACTCCACACTCCCTTCTTCTCCTTTTCTATCGAAATCATCAAGTTCACTCCACACTCTTCTCTTCCCTAATTTCTTTCTTCTTGCTTTCTGTCGAAATCATGAAACGAGCAACGATTTTGTTGGTCGTTTTGTTTTTTCTACTTTATGATTATTCTATCAAGTGACGCTTTACCTGCTTCCACAACCTCTCGATTTCTTAGACTATGTATTGAGGTAGAATACGGCTACGAGAGTCCAAAAAGCCGTAACACCTATATTGTTGTTGATTCCTCCTTTTTTGATGTTAATCTACACCATCAAATATAGAGATTTTGTACCGGTTATGATCAACCATTTGATATGGGAAGACAATGAATTTACGTTTGATTTTATTTTTACTGGGATTCAACTGGGTTGATACAAGTTTTATGAAGAAAATCTGGCCCTATTTGTTTTTATATCAAACATATTCCTTATACTTGTTATCTTCATGGACTTATTTGTTCAAAGAGAGATACCAATATTTTGGTGAGAAAAATTATTAAGAGGTGCATTTATGGTTGTAGTTTGATTTTGCTATACCTAGGACACATGTTCAAAACAGAGTATCACCCTTAATCTATGCCTGAACTTTTAATCTCTCTCGTTACTACTATATATAAGAGTCTACAAGCAGACATCTGTTGGTCAACATGCTTGTTTGTATGACAAGGGTAATTTTGATATTTCTTATCTTTTGCTTCTTAAACTTTTGTATGTTAGTGCTTTATAGTTTGTACTTTTTCTCTTTTAGACAAACAAACCAACTGACATTTATATAAGGGAAAAAACTCAAATATGCGATCGAACTTTCAGAAAAAGCTCATTTATGTCATCCATTAAAAGTTTGGCTTATCTATGCCATTGTTGTTAAAGAAAAGGCTCATCCATGCCATTTTTCTTAACTCTGATTTTGCAAAACCATTTTTTACACCCAAACAACATTTAACATTTTTCAATTGGAGTTTTTAGATCAAATGTACTCTTTTTTACTTCTTCTTCCTTAAGAACATCAAGAACACATGAAGAACATAAACAACTCCCAAATTTCAACATCTTCAATTCTTCACGAAATCATCTCAAATTTCGGTTACATCAATAATTTCTTTTTTTAAAAACCAAAATTCTAAAATCATTTGTAGAGTTTTAAAAATTCACCCGTATTAAAAAAAATTCCAAAAAAATGAAAATCAGTCCCAAATTTTAAAAAAATTCTTTAATTCGTGTTTTTGTAGTTATTTTTGACATTAGATCTTTGTTCCCTAGCATTTTTTGAGTCTATGTTCGAAATTTCAAATGGTTTTAAGTTGTAGAGAAAATTCTACCATTAAAGAATGTTGAAGTTTTGAAACTTTGAAGCAATTTCAAGTGGATCTTGTTGAGCTAGGTTGAATTCGAGCTCAAAAGATATTGAGTTTTGGTATCTAGCTCGGAGGAAAACTATTCTTGAAATTTGAGGTGATAAGTGTGGGTTACTCCTTTTCGTCGTCCTCTTGCCATTTCCGTAAATAAAATGAAAAGTAGGGCTAATAAATACTTCATTCTTCTAACACTTTTTTTATTTCTTCACACGTGTTATCGTCGCAGATTGCATGTCTTCCTCTTCATATTGTACCTATCATGTTCCCAGTTTTTTCTCTCTATACTTCTTCTTCATCTTTTTTGGGGCAACTATGTTCCTTAGTTTGGTATATACCTCTTCTTCTACCTCTTTCCTTTGTGTTCAGTAATGTTATTTGCTTCTGTTTTGTTCTTTAGGTGTTAATAGTGGCTTTGGCTTGTAATTAGTTTGTCCGTACATAAAAATCGATAGCTTCTTAGTTGGTGAAGCAAGATTTCTCGCTAGAAAAAATAAGTACTACTACTAATTAGCTCATACTCTTTCTTTGGCTTCAAAAATTGACCTCAACTTTGCAGATACATATGAAAAAAATACTATCAACAACTTATCAAAGATTTTAGTAATTCAATAGTGCTGCATATGTTATGGAAATGAAAGAAATGCTAAACATATTTTTAATTCTAAAAGTAAATTTTGTATTCTCTTTGTTCATCCCGGGAATGTATGGATAGATGTCACGACCCAAGCCTAGGGCCTAGATGTGACCGGCGAATGGGGAACCCGAAGGAACCCCAAACAAGCCTCATAGCGTATCATTACACATCCTTGGTCGCGGAAGCAATTAAATGACCATAAACGATAAGCATAATCAAGGGGGAAATCGGGACTAAGGGAGCAAAAAAAAAGAAATGATACATAAATACCATAGATGAGTCAAGCTCAAGCATAATACACAACTTGTCCAACACCACCTCTAAACATGAGTACTTAGCGGGGGCCAAGACAAACTACCGGGCTCACCCTCATAGTCAAAACATAACTAGAAAGGAAAAGTTTTATACATAGCAAAAGATCATGAGCAACGTCCCCGAAATGGAGGACTCACCAATAACCACTATAGAAAATCGTACTAGCCACGCGGAGGAGGATGGTCAAGCGGTGCTCCGGTCCCTACATGGTGACATCATGTAGGCATAGAGTATGCGTTAGTACATTTGAATGTACTAAGTATATGGGATGCAATGCAATGCTACATTAGATGGACATCATAGGAAAAATGCGTAATCATACCCAATAGATAGCATATTAATGAAATGATATGTATAATGATGCTTACATAAAAATCATATTTAGTGGGACGTAGTACATGTGTGGCGAGTGACCATCAATATAGTATTTCCAAGGCCTACCACCCCCTTGGAGAGGCGAAAGAGGTACAAACCCCTCAATATGGTTACACGGGCCTACCACCCCCCGAGCTAGGGACCAAGGTACAAACCCCTCGATATGGTTATACGGGCCTACTACCCCCCGTACTAGGCAACCAAGGTACCAACCCCTCGATACGGTTATACGGGCCTACTACCCCCCGTACTAGGCAACCAAGGTACCAACCCCTCGATACGGTTATACGGGCCTACTACCCCCCGTACTAGGCAACCAAGGTACCAACCCCTCGATACGGTTATACGGGCCTACTACCCCCCGTACTAGGCTTGGTCGACTCACAACACTTATATAGAGAAAATCATATACATGTGTCCATTTCATCATCATTTCAGTAATTACATAACCATCCGACTCATAGGACGTACCTTGGACCTTCCCTTTCCTAAGAATTCTATAAATGGACATTTTATCAAACACAAGGTGGGCAATTGTTCATGTAAATGAAATCATGTATTTCAAGAATACTAAGTCCAACCAATTCCAAAATCCATATAAATCAGCCCACCAACAACATACATATATATATCAACCTTCATAATTTGATCATGGAAGCATGTAAACCATAAACATCACATAATAATTCCATTTCATGATAATATGCAAAATGGACCATAATAGGGTGTGTAGTAGTAATTCCATAATTCAAGAGTTCATAAATAATCATAAGGACCCATAAACTTGAAGTAGAAATAGAGGATAAATGGTTGGACTTGTGGAAAGGAAGGTTTCCACAATCAAACCCACATACCTCAACTTTGGAGAATCCTTGATGAAGATTGGAATGGAGAATCGAAGCTTGAGATTGAGTCTTGAATCCGGAATTAGAGCTTGAGATGTTTGAATTTGGTTGAAGATCTTGGTGGAATTTTTGGAGAGGGCTTAGAGAGTGTTTTTGGAGTTAAGAAAAATGACTAAGTATGGGACATATCCCCTTTTTATAAAAAACGTCTCCAACCCGCCTAAAAAAAAAGCTCACTGGAAATTGCAAATCTGCACAGACAGGTTTTACGAAAATGGTCATAACTCCCTCATCCTAACTCGGACTAAGGTGAAACCAAGTGCGTTGGAAAGCTAACTCAAAGAGCTTTAATTTGATAGGTTGCAGCCCTTCCAGTTCCTTGTGTGCTAAGAGATATGCCCCTTTAAAGTTGACCCTCCAAATCGCAATTTTTGCGATTTTCGAATTTTGATACGGTTGCTCTAAAATTCGGGTTAGACCCATTTCCCACTCAATTTGACCCCACAAATAAGAATATGAAGTCGAATTTCCGAAATCATGCACGGATTTTGAGATATATGGAAATTACAATTATAGGTGTTTCCGAAGCACATTTTCGGGCATTTTTGGGGTCGTTTCAATAGATTTAATATAAGCAAGTTGAAATTCAATGTAGATACGATGAGTTGATAAATGAAGCAAATCTGGCAGTTTATATTTGCATCTCAAGATAAAAAAAAACCTTACTACAACAACAATAACACACCCTATGTAATCTGATTAAGTAGAGTTTTGGGGAGGTAAAGTGTACACAGATCTTATCACTACCTTAGATATAAAGAGACTTTTTTGATAGTTCCTCAGCTAGATTAAAAAAAACTAACTCATATGAGACAAAAATTTCTTGTTATAGAGCATGTGTTTGCACCCAACCACCAAGGCTGAAACTATACATTTACTCTTTACACCAGTTTCAGATAGGAAAGACACATGCATTATCAGGAAGCGTTTCCTCCATGCACCTTCAACAACCCTTCACTATATTTGTACAAAGATGATAAAGTTGGGATTTATATAAGGAGTTTTATTTTGTTCAAAAAGTTGTGATATCATAAGGCAAAGGAGCCTTGTTATGTGCATGTTAGCATGTGGCTAAAATCAAACGGATTGGACAAACTTAAGTGCCACACTTCTGCTGATTGGAACACAATTGCAATAATTCATTGTAAAATTAATCACATGGATGAAAATAAAAGGGAAAATTAATTCCTTGTTATGTTTAGTTGTACAAGTGCCCTTTTTTAGCATGGACATGTTTAGTCAACTTGATATTTAAATTTCTAAGTTTTTTGGAATATAGGGGTGCTACCGCTCCTTTACTAATTCACTTGCAACCTAAAGATGTCCTCGCTATTTAATGAGGAGAGAAATCACTTCATCCTTCCGAGAGAGCTATGTCAGGTTTTCTTTTTAATTCCTTATTGTATTTTTTATCTATCTTACATAACAATTTGCTTTAAACTGTTCTACTAATATTTCCATAGAAATTATTACACTGCTCAACTCTACATTGAACCTTGAACTTTTGGTTAGTTGAGTTTCTTTTTCTGTTAAATTTCGTCACAAAGCACGTCCTATTATATTTGGAGTCATCACACAGAAAGTTGGATATCAGAAAAGACGTCAGACAATTACTACTATGCTTGGATGGATGATGCTGATATTGTAATTTAAGAATGAAACATACAGATATTTTGTGATATCAATATGAAATGAACTTTACATTGATCTATTTTCAAATTTTACTTGGATAACTCTCTCCACCATCTATAATAAATTAGCCATAAAAAAAATCAGGAAGTAAAGATTGTTAAAAGTTATTAGCTGAATAGTGTCATAAAAAAACATCAAGCACCTGTGCAGTAGCACGGCCACATTATCGTTTTTTTTTTGTTTCCCACTCGGTGTCCAGAGCCAACATTGGAGCTCCGACTAAATTCGAATCGCGCACTGCAGGACCCATTCGGGGGTGACGCTCCCAACAAGATTTTCTCCATACCGGTGAAGCACTTCCACGGCCACACTATCTAGTAGAAGAAGAAACATGAAAGGAGGACGACCAATGGCAAAAGAGATATTAAACTAATCATACAAGGGCAAAATTGTAACTATAAAAATATATTAACAATCATAAATATTTTTTGGCATGTTCGCTCTAGAAAAGTCTTCATCTTTCTACTCTCTCATTCTCTGCCACAGCAGCATCCCTAGAAGACTTCTAATACTATTACCGACAAAAATCGTCTCCTTCCTCTCCTAACATTGATTTCAATCCCTCTCCGGCGACTCCTTCATGGAGGATACTTTTCCATAGAAACCAATGAAACAAACAATGTTGTGGCCTTATCCTCGAGGAGCAACCCTCCAGTGTTACTTTACTCAAACTCAAACACTGAACCCCATTTAATTTTGACTTCGATTGAATCTAACCTTTCAAACGAATCTCAAAATTACTCCATTTGAACAAGTTACAGATGAATGCTTCATTTTATGTGGTTCTATGAAGCAAAATGCAATTTATAACTAGAGCAAAATTCTTGTCACTTTTTTGGTTGGATAGTAAAACTCCAAGTAGTTTCGAAAATATCAATTTCATCAAAAAATAATTGAAACTATATTTTTCTCGTATCTTGTTTTTCTTCCAATTCTATCTTTGTTTATATTTTTTTGGTGTTTAATAAAGGGCTTTTTGTACTGAAACTATAGTAAATAGTTAGTTTGATCAAGGTAGAAGAGTATGTAAATTGATTGAATACTACATGTTGGAGAAATTGCAACTGGGTAAGTAGTAGCATTTTCCTCCTGTCTATTTGTTTTTTCTTAATTTCTTCTACAATTATTTGTCTGTTTCTCTTATTGTGCTTCTGCTTCGATTATTCTATCTTATTTTTTTGGTGGGTTACATTTGATTTTTTTTTACCTCTTTATTAGTGTATTGACTATTGATAAATATTGTGTTTGTAGATCTACGTTCACCCTCCTTTTACTTATAGTTATGTTGTCTGTTAGATTAAAATTTTCATTTCCTCTATCTTGCTTGTTCTTGTGGATTCGGCTATGTCACATTTGCTACAGTTGAGGATGCTAAGGTGATTTTGGTTTTATTTTGATTTTCATATCATTGTTGTAATCATGTTTGTTTACCCTTGTTTCTTGTGGTTCTGTTGTTCATTTGACTCATTATTTTTATGTATTTGTATGGTGAAGAATGCATCATCTAAGGAGCATTTTCTTGAAAACAAAATGCTAGAAGTGAAGGTACACTGCTCTTACACTTTCATGACAAATCTTTCTTTGCTACTTTAGTACTTTATCCCATGTTGTGTCATTACTATCTAGGCTGACTATTAATGTATTACATTGGATATAGTTGATTATAAGTTGACATGAACTTATTATATATCTCATTTTTTGTCTAGACATGAAAATTGTGTTTGATAAAGTAGATATCTCTTTTTACAGTCATTGTGCCTCTTAATGTCTTAGCTAAGTTCTAATACAGATGCTACTCATTCTTTTGCAGGTTAAGCTTGCTGATCAGATGTTATCTCAAATCCAAGTGAATATGAGAAGTTGGCGCAATCAATGTCAGAGCTAGATGAGGTACCTCACTAAACTGCCATTTTGTCTCTTTTTCTATCATTGACAAGATATACTCTATTTTATTCACTTTTGTTGCCTTTTTTGAGCTAGGTTGTGTTAACATACAGGAAATTCAAGGATTGTGAGAAGCAACTGGAGGAAGCAAAAGGTTATCAATTTATCATCCACTTTTGTGATACTGCTAACATTTTCCTGAAAAGAAATTTTATTGCCACTTGCTAACTCTCCCTCCATGATTTCATTTGAATGTTGTTGTTTGTAGTAATGTATTATATACATAATCTCTTCTATTACCGGCAGCTTTAGCTAAATAAGCTGGCACTGACGAGGACATGGCTGAGATGGTTGCTTTTGAAATTCAACCCTTGACAAAGCAAATCAAAAAGCCAGAAGAGAAGTCTACGGTTATTAGAGTGCTTCAATTAAAGTAGTTTTATTTTATCTTTCTTATTTCAGTTTCCAGATAGTCCTCATATTTACTTTTTTTACGCATCTTTTGTGGGATTATGTTGATATTTCTCATGATGGGAGTTAATGCTCCTTCCAAGTGACCCTCTTGATGATAGGAATATAATTCTTGAAGGTATTTTATTCTTTGACTTTGCTTTATTGTCTTGATATGTTTGTAGAATTTTCTGCTCTGCCTCTTAGTTTCAGATTCATAAACTCCAAACAATAATTAAGTGATTCAGATAATAATGAAGTAGAATATTCATAGGAAATAAGGCATAATTTTAGCAAGATAGATTATTAAGTCTATTCATTTTGTCCGTAGTTCATCTGTATTAGTGAATGAAAAAAGAAAGTAGGTATATGTGAACTGTGGGGAGTCACCGGATTTTGTGTTGTGCATAGGCGATGGCAGATTGGATGAGGACATGTTGCAAGAGCATCGCAAGCAGACAATATCTCTTAGCCTGATAGTGAAGAAGTTCCGGTTGAAGCTGTAAAAATGCTTCAAAGCCTTTCAGTAGCAACCACCTAAATTACCATTCCATTAAGCATCTTTTCAAGCCATCACTCCAGAGTTAGAGTCATACACCCCTTGAGTAGAAAACTTCACAGAATTCAGAGGTCATCCAATGAATCAGTTTAAAGAAACATAGTTATAGTTGATTCATGTTTTGAACTTTTAGCAAATTTTCATTTTCGTGACCCTTTAAACAATTACAAATTTAGTCATTTCTTGATTCATAGTTACTCTATATCTTGCCTGGACAGTAATACTCGGTGTTGATACAAGTTTTCAAGGTGATAGTACTATATTTTTTGATAAATTATATAAATAGCTCATTAGAATCTTCTGCATAATTTCCATAATCTTAATTAAGGAAAACCCATATCAGCTAACTTTATCTTTTGTTTAAAAACACATACTTGTGCAAATTAAGGAGAAAAAGCAAGCAATAAAGAGTAAAAGGCAATTTAGAGTCCAAGATACATAAAGTGATGAAGTTATCCTATTGAGATGAGTTGTGTTATCGTTGTTGATCGAGATAGATGAAAGATTTCACTCAACATGATCTGTCTAAGGTACATTATAGGAAGCTTAGGAACTACAGTAATTGTAAGATTTTCTTTCTTTTTGATTACTTATTATCATGTATTATTTCACCAATTTTCATTACTTTATTTATGAAAATACGAACTGTTGTTAATATTTATGTTGTAGGGTGATCTTATATTTACTAATCGTTTTTCTTATTTGGGGGTATGAATTTCAGAATTTTAGAGAGACAAACTGAAGATGTCTCTAATCAGCACGCTGTACCATGTTCCATGACGAGAATCTTTTTCTTAATTTATTATTCTAGTGAAATAATCATTCTTTTTTTTCTGGTTTAAACTTCTATATCTAGCTTAGAGAAGTAAGTGAAATCTTATAATACGGGACATGTCATCTTAGTTCTGCTTCTATTGAAGACTAATTTGCATGATTTGGATTGGTGATTTCAAAATACTTCTACAACTTACATGATACTTATATATTTAAGCTGCATGACATCTTAAAGTTGTTGATTTGTTGTTGGAACATTTAAATATCATTCACTCTATGAGTTTTGACAAATAGTTGTGTTCTAGGATGCGTATGTAGGGTGTTGGTTGTTTTGCAAAATCTAGATTTGTTCTTACCCAGGTAATATTCTCAATTTCTCATTATGTAATATCTTATCATCGTTGTTGGCTTAACCTAAAACATATTGTGTGGAAGGGAACACATGAACTGTGAGATGAGGTACTTCAGTTGCAGCTGAACCATTAACAAAATCATGTAAGGGGAGTTTTCTAGTGTTGAGTATCCTCTATCACCCAGGTAAAACTAATGTTGTTGCTGATGCTTTGAGCAGGTTGTCCATGGGGAGCACTGCTCATGTCGAGGAAAGCAAGAAAGAGTTAGCTAAGGAAGTGCACCGACTTGCACGGTTGGGTGTTCGATTATTGGATTCTAGTGAAGGTGGAGTTGTTGTGATGAATGGAGCCGAGTCTTCATTAGTGGCAGAGGTAAAGGAGAAGCAAGAAAAAGACCCTATTTTGCTTGAGTTGAAGGCAAATGTACATAAGTAGAAAGTGATAGCTTTTGCACAAGGGGGAGATGGTGTGTTGAGATATCTAGGAAGTTTATGTTTCCAATGGTGGATGATTTCCAAGAGAAGATTATGGAAGAAGCTCACAGTTCCAGATATTTAATTAGTTCGGGTTCCACGAAGATGCAATGACTTGAGAGAAGTCTATTGGTGGAGTAGTATGAAGAGGTGTATTGCAGAGTTTGTTGCTAAGTGCCCAAATTGCCAGCAAGTCAAAGTTGAGCATCAAAGGCCGTGTGGTGTGGCTCAGAATATACCCCTTCCAGAATGGAAGTGGGAGATGATTAATATGGACGTCATTACAGGTTTATTGCGATTTCACAGATAGCATGATTCTATTTGGGTGATTATGGATCGAATGACCAAATCAACCCACTTCTTACCAGTAAAGACAACCAATACAGCAGAAGAGTATGCAAACCTGTACATTCATGAGATAGTTCGACTGCATGGAGTCCCTTTGTCCATCATCTTAGATAGGGGGTGCTCAGTTTACCGCACAGTTTTGGAAGTCATTTCAGAAAGGTTTGGGTTTGAAGGTGAACCTTAGTACTGTTTTTCATCCTCAAAATGATGGTCAAGCAGAGTGCACCATTCAAACCTTAGAGGTCATATTGAGAGCTTGTGTTCTGGATTTCAAAGGTAATTGGGATGACCACTTGCCTCTTATCGAGTTTGCATACAATAATAGTTACCATTCCAGCATTCAGATGGCTCCGTATGAGGCTTTATATGGGCAAAGGTGTAGATCTCTCATTGGCTGGTTTGAGGTTGGTGAAGCTGAGTTGATAGGACATGATTTGGTCCATCAAGCCATGGAGAAGGTGAAGACTATTCAGGAAAGTTTGAAAACAACACAAAGTCGTCAGAATTCCTATACAGATGTGAGAAGGAGAGACTTGGAGTTTGAGGTTAAAGAACCCCCTAGCACAAAGTTGAGTTGAAAGCTTCATTATCAATTAAGTTTAGACATAATGTTCTACTTAGGTCCACTTCAAACAATCATATTTCCCAACACATAATGAATTAGGAGGCTCATAACCCATCAAATTAAAGGCCTTTGAGTCCTCTTTCCAACGCCACCAAGTTTGCCTCTTTTCAAGTTCGGAGTAAAGAGTTATGTCCATTTTACCAGAGACTGTCATATCAGAGTTTTTCTGAGTCGGTGAACTATGGATCCAATGTACGGACCGTAGATGAAACTACGACCCATACTGGAAAGTCATCAAAAAAGTTCAGAGACTCAATTTTTGGGGTCCCTTTTCTACGGATCCATTCTACGGGCCGTAGATTGAACCCGTAAATGGACTTTTGAGTCTGAAATTTAGTATTTAGTCTACGGATTGAATCTACGGTCCGTAGAAACTTCAATGGGTCATAGATTGAACTCGTAGAATGAAGTTTTGAGCCAAAAAATTTAATATGAATTCCACGGATGTGATCTACGGTCTGTAGAACAAACCACGAACCGTAGATGGACCCGTAGAAGGTTTTTATTAGCTTTTAAAGAGGGGTAGTTCAGTCTTTTCCCTCCCCTTCTAAGCCTAACCCATGATGTTTTTGCACCTAATTAAGGTCCTTAACAATATTAATCAACCCTAATACTCTCATTAATGCTTCCTAGTCTTAGAGCAAGGATCCAAGAGGAGAAAGCTAGGTTTTCAATCGTTCTTCCGATTTCGCCAAGATTTTCGTTCTTCCTAGGTATGTAAGGCTATCATAGTGATGGACTGAGTTTGTCCTCACTCACTACATCTACTTTGTATTAGTAAAGAATAATCTAGGGTTACATCCTTAGTTTTGATAATTCCTGAGATAAGTTTTTTGTTGAATTCTGAGTTGCTATTCCTAAATTTTGAGTTGCTATATATTATGCATTGGGGTTCTTGAGTTGATTGTTCATGCCTATTTTTTCCAACATGAACCCTATTATTTGAGTATTCATTGAGTTATTGATGATAATCTTTTTAACCGAACAATTATCTTAAATTGATTTTTTGAGAAAGTAAAGATGAGTTTTGAGGAAAGTTTAAAGAGACATTTTGAGTAAAGTTTAAGGGAACTATTGATTTCCAAATATATCATTTTTACATTGAGAAAAGATAAACTTTGATTTCTAAACGAGTAATGAGTTCAGAGTTAATTCAGAGCAGTTACCTCTTTAAGATGTTATTTTGAGTAATTACCTCAAAACAGAGAAAGAGTATGTTTTATAAATTTGAGCATGAGTATATTATTGGGAGTAGTATTGAGCACCGATATGGGGATGAGTTCAAACAACTCAAATTCCTCATAAACCATGTATGCCAACATGGGTAAAGGATTCATACTTTTTAGATGATTTCTTAATGCCTTCGGGTAAAGCTTAGTGGATCCACTTAGTTGAGGTGTTCTATACCCGGGCAAGGTATAGGACAGTTCTGACAGCGTGGGTGAGACGTTGTATCATCACATAGCTCATAGTGATGGTTGTCAGTTAGAGAATCTCCCAAATAAGAGTAAAGAGTAATTTATTGTATTTTTATGTACATCATTGAGTTAGTATCTTTTATTTACAAAGATTTAAATATGTCGTCTCTTAATATTGCTTTGCATTGAGTTAAGTTGAGGTGAGTATTCTCCTAGCCTTATCAGTTCAGTTATTTATTCATTCAGCTTTATTACATATTCATACATTCAATGTACTGATGTCTTTCGACCTGCACCTTATTTTATGATGCAGCTACAGGTGTTCAGGATCATCAACAGGCGCTTCGTTGAGATCTCTTTGCACTTCCCCTTCAAGAGTTTTGGTGAGTCCTCCTTGCATTTCGGAGGGCCACATCAGTTCAATTATTTATTCATTCAGCTTTATTACATACTCGTACATTCAATGTACTGATGTGTTTCAACCTGCACCTTATTTTATGATGCAACTACAGGTGTTTAAGATCATCAACAGGCGCTTCGTTGAGATCTCTTTGCACTTTGAGAGTTTTGGTAAGTCCTCCTTGCATTTCAGAGGGCCACATTCTTTTCATTTCAGTATTTATTTTGGGGCGTCGAGGGTCTTTTCTCGACGTTCATGTTGAACTTAGAGGCTTCATAGATAGTTAGATTTGAGATGTCCTCGGAGTTATTGTTAAATTGTTTTGCAAACAATTATGATTGTTGCAAATAAGTATTTTCAGATATTCCAATTGAGTTACATTCAGATAAATTATGTTTTTAAGCCTTTTATTGCTTGAGCAGTCTTTCGCTAAGTAGTCAGCCATGCCAAGGGTTCGCTTGGGGATCAGAAAAGGTTCTCGAGTACTGGCCACGTCCAGGGTGTAGGCTCGGGGCGTGACAGCTATAGCCTCTTCCCTTCGAGTGAGCACTCTGTGGTGAGCGCTTTGTGCACACTGAGTAAACCCCCTTCTGTATAATAGCCTGCAAACCATATAGGGATGTAAACCGCACTAGGCAAAGCCTTATGCAACAGGCTCGACTCATAAGGTATTAAGGGGGGATTGATCCCAGGTCACCCATGTGGATGACCACCCTCCAAACCAATTGAGCCATCCCGAACGACGTAGACCTCTTTTTTCACTATGGACAATTATTATAATTCACTTTCTAAATATACGAAAAAGGTCATTTAACTTAAGTTGATTCATTTTTGACAACAAGTGAATTTGAGTTTATTTCTTTTGAAAAGTATATCAGTTAATATAGTACGTGGAATGAAAAAGTATAAAAGCATGTCCAAATGTAGCATATAGTTAAAAGTAAAGTGAACATATTTTGTGTAATTAGAACATCCGTGATATATAATCCAAATACAAGAAAGTGCAATGATAAAAACGAAGATGAAAACTAATAACAATAAACTTTCGTTAATTGTGCATGATTAAATGTGGATGTGTACATATTTCTTTGAACTAATAATATTGTTAAGATAAATAAGAGAAATAATAGTGATGCATCCCTCTTAATAACCAGGGAAAATTGGTGGAGGTGGTGAGGCATAAATTGAGCCCAAGTTTGGAGGAAGGACAACGTCCTCGAACACAGGTGGAGGGGGAGATGCCAAAGGAGTAGGAGGTGGTGATTGAACAGGTTTAGGTGGAGGTGGGGAGTGGACGGGAGGAGGAGGAGGAGAAAAGACCGGGGGAGGTGGAGAGGAGACAGGAGGAGGTGGAGGTGATGAGACTGGTGGTGGTGGGGAATGAACTGGAGGTGGCATTGGTTTTGGACTTGGCACTGGAGGTGGAGGTGATGAAGTCGGTGGTGGTGGGGAGTGGACTGGAGGTGGAGGTGATGACATTGGTGGTGGTGGAGAATGGACTGGAGGTGGAGGTGATGACACCGGTGGTGGTGGGGAATGGACAGGAGGTGGCATTGGTTTTGGACTTGGACTTGGAACTGGAGGTGGAGGTGATGACACCGGTGGTGGTGGAGAGTGGACTGGAGGTGGCATTGGTTTTGGACTTGGCACTGGTGGTGGAGGTGATGACACCGGGGGTGGTGGGGAATGGATGGGAGGTGGCATTGGTTTTGGACTTGGAACTGGAGGTGGAGGTGATGACACCGGTGGTGGTGGAGAGTGGACTGGAGGGGGCATTGGTTTTGGACTTGGCACTGGTGGTGGTGGAGAGTGGACGGGAGGTGGCATTGGTTTGGGACTTGGCACAGGAGGTGGTGGGGACTGAACTGGAGGAGGCTTTGGTTTTGGACTTGGAACTGGTGGTGGAGGGGATGCCACAGGTGGTGGTGGGGACTGAACTGGTGGTGACTTTGGTTTTGGACTTGGTACAGGTTTAGGTGGGTTAGTCTTTGGTGGTTTCGGGGTGGAAGGGGTTTTCTTGGGTGGCTTAGGGGTTTTTGGGTCCTTTGGGGCCGGTCCTTCACCACTAGATCTACATTTATCTTTACTACAATCAACAATTTTGCTTAAAACAGATTGACAATCTTTTGCATTTCTCTGATCTGCCTTTCCTATTAGACAATTTTCCTTATCGTCTAGCATTGGATTTCTTGGAAGTGGTGGTGCACAACCTTCATCCAAGGCTTCAAAATAATTGTAAGAGAATGTAAAATTAGCCAAATTTGGTAAGGTACAAATAGCCTTTGGAATTTTTCCTCTAAACATGTTTGATGCAATATCAAGTACTTCTACTTTTTGCATCAATTCCAAACCCCGCGGCAAGGATCCTACAAATTTATTTTTGCTAATGTCAAACACCGTTAGGCTCTTGAGCTTAGAGACCTCTTCGGTGACACAGCCAGAGAGATCGTTATTTGTGAAAACAAGCTCATCTAATGTGTTCTCCATTTTGCCAATACTATGGGGGATGCAACCGTGGAACTTATTGTTAGCCAAAACCACCACTGAGGCATTCGAATTTCCAATATTTGGAGGTATAGTGGAAACAAATCGGTTATTGTTTAGGAAGATTGCATCAAGATTCTTATTGAATAGTTCAGAAGGTACTGACCCTTCAAAATCATTAAACCTAAGATCAAGGAAGTTAAGTTTTGGTAACTCCAACACAATCTTAGGAAATGGCCCCACAAAACGGTTATTACTAAAATCAATCTCGTCTAAGAGTTTAAGATTGTTAATACTCTTAGGGATGATTCCACAAAATCTATTAGAATTGATGTGAACAAGACTAACATCAGCTAGGAAACCAATCTCCACGGGAAGATGCCCCGCGATGTCTGCATTATTAAGATCAATCCCAGCAACAACATTGATGTTAGGATCATCAAGTGCTTTGTCACAAAAGACACCATTATATGAACAAACATCAGCACCCTCCCAATTACTAGTGAATTTTGAAGGATCCGAGTAAATCGCTTTCTTCCATGCTTGAAGAGCAATGTAAGCCCTCTTAAGCCTTGGATTCTCAAATTTCAAGTCAATATTCTTCTCATATTCAACTATGTTAGGAAGATCACCGGTACCAGAAATGAGCTGTCGACGAGCAATGAAAGCTGCTTCATCATTAGTTAATGCATAAGAAAATGATGAAAATGATACAAGATTGATAAGAAGAAAGCAACCTAAGGCCTTTATGTTTGGAGGAATAGTCATTTTTTTTTGTGAAGACCCCCTAAGTGAGACCCAAGACTGCTTATAGAATCTTGTTGACAAGGAAAATGGATGGTGTTATATGGAGGTAAAAGAAGGATGGTTCAAGGTTGAGAGTTTGTTGATGTTTTCTAAATTAACCCTACAAAATATTGGAGGGTTCAAATAATTTATGAACAGACTTTTAGGAGAAACTATTGTTGATAACCATCTTAAAACCTATTGAAAGGGGAAATCACTAATTATATATATAGTATGTTGTTATTCTTTACCGTCTAAAACTAATGGACATTAATATTTTCTCATTTTATTCTTCACAACTTAGAAATGTTGACTGCATAATAGTTTGACAATGCATTAACATGATCATACTGTTTTAAGTTAATGTTTACCAATACCACGGCAACAAAAACAACTCGATCATTTACGAAGAGTGCTAAAGCCTTTATCGGTATTAGTTAATTGTCATTAGATATAATGTCGCTATAGGTTTTAGCGGCATTTACAAAGAGTGCTAAAATGTAATTGTCATTAGTAATTACCGAAAAAATATTTGGCGACAATTAAGCTATTGTCGTTAATTAATTACCGCTAATTTTTTTTTATGTAGTGCATATAGCCATGCACTAATTGTTGTGTGGATCATACGTGTAAGGCACGCGTCTCCATTATGATACCAAAACTAGTCCTTGAAGCACATATAGTTCAACAAATATGAGAAAATAGAAGAGTATCTACAACTATACTTTCTCTATATACTTTATTTGACACACTTTATTCTTATAATCTATTTCAAAAAGTAACACTTTTGTATTTTGGAAATTGTATCTTAGAATATGTATTACTCTTAGTGAATAGGTGACATGACTTGTTAATTGGAATCAGTTTTATATAAAAGTTTTTTCTTTAATCACATAGGGAGTATAGGAAGGGAAAATAGGTAAGGGATTACAAGGTGGAGAATCAAATCCTCACCAACAAAGTGAAAGTTCAGATTGCCAACCAACTGAGCTACAAAGATCTCGCAATATAAAAGTTAATTCTTTGTTAGGAGATCAGAGAAAACTTTTTAAAATGTATGTAAAACTCTAACCATTACTCATTTAAAAAGATAGTTCTAATACTTTTCATATATAAATGTGGCTTTCATGTCAAAAATTTCTTTGAACTTCGGGCTTAAAATGAATAGTCCCTCTGTCTCAATTTATGTGATACATTTCGAATTTCGAGATTCAAACAGGTCTATCTTTGACCGTAAATTTTTCATATATCTTTTAAATATTTTGGATTATTAATTATTGTGACTTATAGTACTTTTTACATAGTTTACAAATATATAAATTTCATTTCAAAAAAATTGAAGATTTCATGCATAAATATTCGATCAAACTTAAACTGTTTGACTCTTGAAAAATGAAATGAGTCACATAAATTGAGACAGAGGGAGTAATAAAGTTCTTCAATTTCAACCATTGAGGAAGAGACAGTACATGATACCACATGCATGATAACCCCTGATAGAGCTATATATGGGTCACAATTAATTTACATAGAAAATTAAGCTATAAGAGATACATGTCATGTTCTGTTTTCTTTCAATGATTTGGACAAGCCATTGTTCAAGCATAAGACTCTTCTTCATTGATGGTTGCCAACACTTTAGGAATTGGACGCTTCACCACAAATTTTGAAGGACAAACTTCTGTTGCAATAAGTAATCTACTACTAATAATTACTCTTGCAATCTTAGCCATAATTATATATCTTAAGTAAGGAAGAACTAGAAAAATGAAGTAGGGAGAAATAAATAATTTGAGTTGTTGCACATAAGAATATAAAATGTGATGAATTTATATATTATAAGATAAGGGTATATGTGAGACTGTAGTGTAACGTATTCAATACGTAGTTCACTTAACATATTAAATGGTCCATCTTGTACTGATGTGCCTCCTCCTTTTTGTATTAATTGTCTGAAAAAGACTAGAAAACTTGTATTAACCATGACATACGTAGCTAAAGTATACGTGTTCTTCTCGTATGTGGTAACGTATGGATATGATTTCATTATTGATCTTATCCGAAGGTAAGCCTAAACTTAATTATTTTCATACTAATTCAAATTACATTATTGTGTCACAAGAAGGATAGCTATATTAATTCGATTTACTTTAAGGACGTCTTTGGTACAATATTGACGATCTCACAAAGATGAAATTCAGTGAATTGTTATTTAATGATCTCATTTTTTTATGGAATCGATCCTCTTTGATTGTACAAGAAGTATGCGGAGCTTTGTATGTCTGGAAGTACAAGAACGTTCATTTGCTGATACTATTACTAGTATTCGATATTGAGTCATTCATGGTGTTACTATACCTTTTCTATACATTGCGGTTTGGTTATTTGTCAGCATCGATTTAGCTTACGATGTGTTTGGACGCTCTCAACCAAATGAGTATTTTACATAAAGATGACAAGGAGTTTATTAATATATAACTAGCCGTTTTGATCATTTGAAACAACTTGATGAATTTAGTAGATCATTTTAGGAAGCCCTAATGTCTATAGATCAAACCTTTCAATTACTATATGATGGTTGGTTGTTCACGACTAGTTGTACCTACTTTCTTTATTTTTGGATCAATATCAACTATGCAGTTCATCCAACAATAAAATTAATCCTAATTATTGAGCTACGACACAATCAAATCGAATGAACAAAATATTGAATTGAATCGTATCAATCTCCACTGGGGTTAATACTCATCTATATATATACTTGTGATGTGTTGGTATTTTTACCAACTCACCTATTCCTCTTTTACTTATCTTTTGTTGTTGTTATTCATAAATTGAGTTATTAATCCCTTGAATTGTGCTTGTTTCGGATATTTTGAGATTTAGGTCTCATTTATTTTCATTAAGATTTAGACGTTTGAATTTGAATGTAAACTTGAATGATTAAGATATGGTGGTGATTGTAATGACAGAGGTGGTTAGTGATGGTGGCTTGGTGATTGTGAATCTCTGATGATGAATATTATCCAAACAAGAATACCTTTTAATAGTATTAAAACTTTAGTCTAGATCTTAATGATTAAGACCTATTCTTAACGATGTATATTATAACATATTTATGAGCAAATATTTCAAAAATCTTCCATTCCTTTTTAAATTTCATGTCTATAAATTTTGATGCATAAATTAAAACAAAGAGAATGTGTATTAAAATGCTCAAATAACTCCAACAATAATGTTTGCTGCCCCTGTATAGTTTGGGACCATCAAGTCGTGGTTGAAACCTTTGTGTTATCTTGACCGGCCTCAAGACTTATCCAGATTAAGCCAGGGGACCACAGTCCAGAGCCCAATTGGGCATTGGCATTTGTATCTTCCTTTCATCATAAAGTCTTGAAAAGGTCATTTGGTCAGTTGGCTATATATATATATAGATTAGTTATGAGAGAATTTATTTATTATTTTATTCAGGATTAGTTATGTACGATTTATTTATTCAAGTTATAACTTATTTCATCTTTTAGAGTCTTTCATAACTTATACATTTATTAATTATGCACATTTCTAAATTGTAAATCAAACATCGTATTAGTTTTATACATGAATAACTTAGCTCCTAACCAACTACCAAACGTGATATTATTTATGTAGAATTTAATACCTGAATAACTCATTTTCAAACCAACTACTAAACGACCCCTAGATTGTCTACCAGTATGTACACACCAAATCCAGACAAATGTAGTTTTGGTTTGAAATACCTTCATTGAGAATCATTCAAGAAGATGAGTTGAGCAATGTTGAATGAGTTCACTCCCGATATAAACAACTAGCTAATTTGGTTGATGGGAGAGAATGTGTCCTTTGCCACGATGAGTTATATAAAAAAAAATAATGGATAGGGTTATGGATATATTTCCTACCACTATAAATAGACGATATCGATGACTTTTATAGGGTTTATGCACTGCCAGTAGAGAATAAGGGTTTACAGTTCATTGTTACGAACTACTCCAACTTTATTGTTAGCATTAGTTTATTGCTTTTATAGAGATTACTATGGTACGAACAAGAGATTATTAGCGCTGCATTAAGTCAAGGTTTATTTTATTTCTTTTCATCGTAATGTTTCTTGCTTACTTTAATTGCGTTGCTGATCGCAACTAGTTATGAGCAGCTAAATCTTATAACTAGGGTTATGGAACCTAAAGTAAGGATAAAGATAATGGATTCTTCACGTTAAAATATTCACATGAAGGTGTGATTGTTGTGCATTAAGGTTCTTTCATAATGATTCATGTCTTTTTAATGGTTACAAACATTAAGAACTCGTATGTATTCTGACTTGCTTGACAAAAGAAATTAAGACTAAGAAAAAAAATTATTAACAGGGATTTGAGACTACCAACCCCATTTAGTAGCTTGAACTTGAGATAAGATAGCTAACCTGAGACATATGATGAACAAAGTAAATAGACACCCAAGTGACAGAAGGACTTAGGGTGAAAATTTTCTAATTGGGACGGGAGGCTTTAGAAGGCAAATAAATGCGTTTGTTTTGCACAGTGAACACATCAGAATAAGTCGATAGTGAATTATATCTGCTTGAACTCCGATATCTAGGAACCATGGCTTTAATTTATCTTTAAATCTTGATACAAACCTATAGTATAATTTTGCGTGATAAAACCCTCATAAACTCCCATCTGACATAGTAATCATAAGATCAAATTTTCTTAACAAACTGTAAGTTCTCTCACCACCTTTGATTTGACCTCAACTTAGTTGGCTTACAATAATTCTCCTTTTGCTGGATTACTATCGTTGTATTCGACCTCAACTTAGTTGGCTTACAATAATTCTCCTTCTGCTGGATTACTATCGTTGTATTCATAAAAAAGCTAATATTTTAAAGAAATTTAAAAGTAGAGTTTTAGAACTGCGCCTGTGGATGGAGACAGTAGTGCATTTGTCTCGGCCAATGCCTCTAGTGTGAGACGTAATAAAGATGTTGGTTTAAAGTAATGGTGGCAAATGGGTGGGTTGGGTCAAATTTGGGCGGGTTAAAAATAGATTAACATAAAATGGGTAATAATTCAATCCGCTCATATTTGATATGGGTAAAAATGGATTGGGTAAAATACAAGTTTACCCATATTTTAACTTAATAAACTCAAACATCTCTTTAAGAAGAGGGAATATGTAATACATAGTAGCTTGTGCAACTTGTTTAATGAATATTTGCATTTTAAGAGTAAAACATGTTTAATGCACTTTAAGCAATATCAATACTAATACATGATTTGTTTATTTTACACTATTATTTGTTATCCAATATAAAATTAAACAAATAAAAAAAATATAATTATAATTAATAAAATAAATGTACATTTAATATATATTGGAGGGCCAAAGACTTCACCCTTTCAATTATAGAGAAGAATAATTAGTTTTATAGAAGAACATAAAATTGAAGAGAAGTTACAATATTTTTTAGTGATATCATGAATTTTGAGTGAATAAAAGTTGGAAGCTTAGCCCATTTGGCTAATTCATATTTTACCCATAGTTTACCCATATTTTTATGGGTTGAATATGGGTCTCAACCCATATTTTATCCATGTAAAAAATCACTCACCCAACCCATTAAAATATGGACGGGTTACCAAAATATGTGCTCATTTTGCCGGCACTAGTTTACAGTGTGATTAGTACTGTAATTGAAGGAACATTCAAGGGAATCATGAATACAAGTCGATTGAATATCACCATGTTTTAAGTTCAATAGTAAAACAAGAGATGCATATGAAAATCCTATAGTTATAGCATATCCTGTGAATGACAGAGATAAATTGCAGTTCAACGAATCTTTCGATAATCTGTAAATAAAAAAAAACTGTAGAATTGAAAATGTAGCTACGGTTCTTCAGACTTTTATCATCGAGCAGAACCAACAAACTTTGATGATGTTACGCAAGGAAAAGGAATTATTAGATGTAGCCAACATGGAAGTTAACTAATCACTAACCAAGGTTATTGGATTATTGATTTTGGTTCTTCAGATTATATGCTGTTGCAACCTTTAATAATTGTCACATATTAATCCTAAAATTTTCACTTGTAGCTGTCCAGTTTGTTTATTAGCTAAACAAATAAGATTATCCTTTCTTATTAGTATTACTAAATCTTTTTGATTATTTCTCCTAAATATGTTTCTGTTGTGTGAAGACATCTACTTAAGTTTTTTAAGGCTTAATTTCTCATATCCTATAATCCTGTGCTTTCACATCTTTCCTCTAAAAAAATTTAAACTTTAGATTCTACACTTACCACCATATCTCCTTCTCATTCCTCACATGATCTAATATCGATCTTCATCTCATGTTTTCTCCATATTTGTTCACCTAGTTCTATTATTTTACATGTTGTTGTTGCTTCTTCTTCTTCTTCTAGTGTTGCACCTTACAGTACTTTGCCAATCCAAGCCTTAGATCTTGTACAGACTAGGAAATATGGTAGGACTGTTAAACATTCAATTTGGTTAACAAACTATGTTCATCCTCTCATCCCTTACTTTTAGCGCATATTCATATCTTTATCCTATACAACAATGCATTTTCTATGATCACTTTCAGTCTTTTCTTGCCTTTTCTTCTGATACTGAACCTTCTGTCTACACTCATGTCAAAGGATGACAGATGAATTTAACAATATATAAATATTTTTCCTTTTTTTCAATTTTATTTTCCGAAGAAGAAGACTTTTTCGGATTAGTAGCTCTGCCCCTAGTCAACACCATAGCACCACATTGGTTTCTCACTACACCTATGTACATACTGTTACCCTATTTGAATGTGTTTCTCACTACACCTATGTACATACTGATACCCTATTTGAATGTGAAAGGCAAAAAAAAATGCATCTTTGTTGAATATGACTAAAGAATTAAAAGGATGGAAGTGTATGTATTCTAAAACTCAAATGTTTGTTGTTTCAAGGATGTCATATTTGATGAATTCTAATTCATATCATGTAGTTGCACCAAAAGGAGGGGGTTCTAGAACCTTCAAAATCAAAGCTTTGAACTTGTCCATAATAGGCGCTTTACAGCTACGGAGAGCTAAGAGAAAGGGGGGAGCCTAGGAGCTCAAGGACATGAATCCCAACAAGGTGATGATTCATGTACATATTTGTATGCTTATCTCAATTGCAGGAATCAATAAAGATTCGAGGGTCGAGATTATGAACAATTGTATTTGAGCCATAGAAATCCACATTCATTTCGATAGAGATAATCAAAACAAGGAAGCATCAAAATGATAAACAATGAGAAACTTTAAACAACAAAATGTCTTTGAGAGAGATCTGTACAAGCAAAAACAGGCTGGATTCTATGTAGTAATCACCAAGTTATTCAACGGACGTAGGACATATATATTCTAGTTACGTGGACAAGCACAACAGAAATCTTATGGTCATTATACAAACAAGAACTCGTTATGTGGTCCTAAAACAGGTTCTTAAAAGGACTCGTGAGAGAATCACTAACATCTTGAAACAAACCGTAGAGGGAGTATTGCCTGAGGTTTTTAACCTCGTACCACGAGTTCAGCACATATTCATTCTTATCTGTCCCTGAAAAGGCCAATTGTATGCTCACGTTGCAGTCAATGGATCCGCCATTGCCATTGCACTTATTATTGGGGACTGCACAATCAGTTTCATTGAGGCATACAAAAGAATCTCCTTTGCACGACTTGCAGCCAAATTTTTTCCAAAACAAGTTCTGGAGGGTGCCTTTTTGAAATTCAAGTACCTAAATCAAATCAGAGGACAAAGTTTCAACTTTGCGAAAACAAGCTAATTCTTTAATGTTTGTTGACAGAATTGAGATTTTCATGATGCGCAAGACTTACCAGAGTGAAGCTTGTAACAGTGTGAGTACTGTCTGCCACAAAAGCAGGCAATGATCGAGCAGCATACTTGCGTCCAGCAAAAGCAACCATATAACCACCAGATTTGCTCTGAGAAGTTTTAACAAATCATTGAATACGATGCACTCCAACAACTAACTATTACTACTGAAAAGCAAATAAAGACCAGCATATTTTAACAGTGATTTAAGAACATGTATCGCTGGTTAGGACCTGCTTACGTGCGCCTAGACTAATGCACTGGGAATTGGATCTAGTCCAAAAACACATGTTGCCAAGGTAAACTTGCTAAGAGCAAAGCACACATGGGCTCACACCCAATTTTGTAGCTCAAGAATTGGCTATATTGACTGTTTTTTATGACGAACAAAACATTTGTATACTATGACTTTCCAATGGGAAGTATGGGTGCTGATTATATTTCCAAAACGAGATTGAGAACCTCAAAAGGAGAAGTTCAAAGATCGATAGCTCAATAATCTACACTGTACAGTTGAACTGAAAGTTGACACTGGCCACTATTTTTCAAGTGGAAAAGAAATTACCATAAAATAACAATTTAGGGGAAGAATTCATGAATGCCATGATTGGTGTCTAAGCATCTAGTTCGTTCAGTTTTTCGATGGAAAAAAAAAAAAGTTGGACAAGACAGGTTGGTAGTCTGTAGTTGAAAACAAAAGCTTGAGATACTTTTCTTTGTTGTAACCTACAAATTCTACCAAACATGTTTGTTAGACAGTTAGGTGAAAGGTGACAAATTCCCATTATATTAAATTGTTGTTTCTTCCCAGACAGTCAAGCAAAATGCATCCAAATGACTAAACATTTTACTTTGCTGAACAGGCAAACTATCAAAATAGAAAAGTTCTGTTTGTTTTTGATGTAAAAATATAAAGACCTAGAGCTACATGTAACAAATAAAGCAAAAGGTACGTATTCAAATTTCTTAATAGATCAATAATCTACTTCCAAAAACATTTGGTGTTCCTAACATAGTAAGCGAGAATTTTACATAGCTCATGATATACATGCTTAACAAAAGCCCCACTGATATAAGCTGTTCGACATTATGCTAAGTCATGACAGTTATTAGCAAATACGCTACACAGAAACAAACACAGTATCATCGAATATTTACATCTGTATACCAGCTAATTACGATATGAAAACACTTCTGTTAATTCCCTTCTCTCATCTAATTTACATTTGAAAGGTATAAACACATTCACAAGAAGACTGGCACGACAGATAAAAGCAACAAATGCAGAACAAAAGAATTAAAGAAAAACGAAAGCATAGGATGACATACAGGACTGAAGTTGCTGTTATTGATTGTAAGGAGTGAAATCTCATCCACTTTAGGCCTAAAAACAGCCAATTCAGCAGAATTTCCAGTAAGGGAGAGGCGACGATCACATGGAGAGAGCTGAGATTCATTGAAGAAAAATGATTCCTTTGAAGAAAACACAAGCCCAAATGTGAAACCATCCCATCTCTGAACTCTTGTGCCCGAACAAGGATCAAAAACAGAATTCGTATCTCCAGCGTACACATTCTCCATCACAATCATCATCGACACCAATATCAACACCACCATAGTTCCCATCTTCACCAAATATTATGATCCCCTTTTCCAAGTAAATGTTCCAAAGGTTAGACCTTTGAAATATTGAACAATTAGCTAACCAAGATTAATCTCATAACAAAGAAAGATTAGACAACAAAAAATGAAAATCATATAACAACAACATCAAATATTCAAATCATCAACAACTTATGATTTAGTCATTCAGTTAATAAATTAAGGCCTTAATATCAAAATAATTCATACCCCTGAATTCAATTTCTAGAATATTCATGATATTAAATACATTCATCAACCCTTCTTGTATATCACAAAATAAAAAGAAAGATTCAAAACAACAAGTAAATAAATCTATGCTGATTCTAATTGACACAAAAATAAGATTACCTTTCAAACAAAAAACAGATGTTCTTGAATCCCTTACAAAACTTTCTTGAAATTGATCATCTTGTTTGTGATGACCGTTTCGTTAACGTGAAAGAGTCACAATAAAGTTTTTTTAAATAAATTATTTTTTTATTTTTTTGTTTAATTAATAAGGAAAGGTTTAAGAAATTGGTTCTTGAAGACATTTGATATGATAATTTGTGCGTGTGATGGGTTTTTTTGGGATTGCTACATGGCGCACGAGAAAGCCGGCAAGGGAGGTGGAGGGGGAAACTATGGGCCAAGTGGAATTGGGATCTTGTCCTAGAAACCGTTTTGGAAGTTGGAGTTTCAAACACGTTTATGTTTTTGACTAAAATACTCAATGTCATGTTGACTAATGAAATGTGGGTCCTTTATTTTGCACAAATAAGCACTTTTGTATCACTGCTATATTTGAGTTTTGATCTCGATTAATAAGTTTGTTTTCGGGATAGAATTTGAAGTTTATAGATCAGAACTTGACCGCATATCTTTATGAATCATCGAAAGTAACGATGGATGAGCAAAGATTTGCCTTGCCATAGGTCCTTTTGAATGGATCTGTGAAGTATAGGATGGTTTTGATAACTAATTTGAAAATTAGGTTTTTGTGAAAATGGGTAAGTGAATTTACTTGTGTTTATGTGGTGTATAAGAATACACAATAACGTATTGAAAAGAAACTGAAAGCAGAAGGAGTCCTAATTTACTAAAAGATCTTTAATAATTATGATAAGAGAGATATATTTTGACAGATTTCCTTGAAAGAATGTGTTTTATACAAGACTACAAATTAGGATATATGAGTGGTACCATATATATGAAAAAAGGCATGCTTCAATCACACCTTTTTACACACATGAGTACTAGCGGATCATCAAAAATTCCAATACAAACTCAAGACTTGCCTTGCCATGAGTATTGTCCAACTTTGATTTCACATTTCAGTGAAATATATTTCTTTTATGGATGTGCCGCGTGTCATGAGAGCTGATATGTGTCACGTTTTTTAATCACTTTATCGTACATAGATACCTCCTAATCATAAAATAGTTATTTAATTCTTCACTTTTCATCTTTTTGCATTATAAAATTACCTCATCAATTCTTATAAATATTTTTTTAATTAGTTCTTTTATTTATTAAACCCAACTTAAGTGAGACATATATTTTACACATATTTTGGAAGATTATGCAAGTTTATTCTGTAGAAAATTTCCTTAAAATGATATGTATATATAGAGCTAATGAATTAAGGGGGAAAATGAGTAGATAGCAGTTAATGTAATTAAGTTAATTAAAATAATTATTATTAAAAAACAAATTAAAATATGAGAAGTAAGCATAATATTCAAATCACAAGAAATACTAATATTACGAAGTTGAAAGCAGGGGTGGACCCACGTGGTACCGGACGGGTGCTCGAGCACCCATTAACCTCGAATCGAACTATATATACTCATATAGAAATTAAGAAGCAACGTATGAAAGCTAAAAGCCGAGCACCCAGGTAATAAATGGCTTGGTTGGCGTAGTGATTGTAAGTGGGTGCTTAAGGTCATTAACTTTCTTCTATTCCTAGGTTTGATTCCCTTTATGCACATTAATTTTAGTTTAAAATCCATCTCTCCTCTTTCTACATATTTGATTTTTTATTTTATTTTGTTTTTCTCCCTATGCTGATCGTTCTTTTTTACCTTTCACAAACTGCCCTTTTGCTAACTTTTTCTAAATAAAATTTTATAAAATTTTTTTTTCCTTCTTCCTTTTTCCTTTATCCGAAATAATTTTTATTGTAGTTTTTTTATTTGATTTTTTCGCCATCATATTTGAAAGGGGAATTTTACACAAATTCCACAGTATTAAGAGCTAATTACATACTATCTCTACTCTTTTCCAAATTACAAATTTTTTTTAAATTTGGTGGAATCCAAATACATCCCAAAACTTCTCGATATATCACGTAAAGTAATGTATAATATGATTGTCTTTCTTAAGACAGCTGTTAAATTTGTGTGCTTATATTTTGTGACTGGAAGCTAAAGGAACACCCACAACCTTAAAATTTTGGAGCCACCACTGGTTGAAAGTTCTCAGAAATTATCCCTATATAAAAAAATCTAAATTAACAGAATTGTCTTCTTAAATAACACTACTAAAAAGACATTAAAAACTGATAGACCCCGCTAGTTTTTCAAAATTCTTTTTAGAGAAAATCGATGAACTTTATAAAAACTGATGAATGCCTTTCGATTATTTTTTTTGCGAAAAAATGCATTTAAACTATATTAAAAAACACTAAAGTGAATGGACGAAGTTTCTCAATTTTTATTTTACTAAAACTAGGGGACCCAGTCAGATTTATAAGGACAAAACTATGGTTGAGGAGTATAAATTAAAAACAATAGAAGCATATCATCAAAGAACATGTGTGGTTTAATGATAAAATTATTCAATATTATTGCAAATACATAGGTTCGTATCCAAGGTGCTACAATGTCCGTCCTTTTAAAAAAATAAAAGTTACATTAATTTTTAATTTTAAGGAAATTGATCCACTATTTTCTGACGTAGTCGAGTTCATTAATTTTAAATTAAAAACAATAGAAGCATATCATCAAAGAACATGTGTGGTTTATTGATAAAATTATTCAATATTATAGCAAATACACAGGTTCGCATCCAAGGTGCTACAATGTCCGTCATTTTTTTTAATAAAAATTTCATTAATTTTTAATTTTAAGGAAACTGATCCAATACTTTCTGACATAGTCGAGTCCATTAATTTTGAATTTGTTGGCTTGATTAAAAATGAATTTTATTGATTGGACAAGGAGAAGATTATGGGATTCTGCCTTCCCAAGTTGTGTTGTAACTGATGCAATGGTGTCTTATGGACATCCGAAACATATTTTATAGTAATGCAATAAAGTGTTTTTCTGGAAAAAAAATTGGGCTGCCAATAGTACGTGGACAATAATTTTAATTTTTGTAGTTATTTAATTTATTTTATATAACTAAAATTAGATTTTTCAAAATCATTCCATTGTCATCACGATCTCTTTTCAATATCACTACGATTCTATTAATTTTTGAATTTTGTAAAATATACATAACATAAAAATCACAAGTAGAAGTTAATTAGAACACGATATTATGCAGTCTTTTATAGGATTTTGGCAAAAATTCTTTAAATATTCTTATTATTTAAAATGTGATAAATCAAGAGAACATGGAAGATTATCCCTAAAGAAGGGTAAAACAAAGATCTGTAGTTAAAGACAAAAAAAAACTTAGATTACACAAGCACAAAGAAATCAATAAAGATGACACTCAAAAAGTGAGTCTTCTAAGATCAAGTATTTAATAAGAGAAATTTAAATGATAGGGAAAAAAAGAAGATATTTAATACCTTATAGCTTGCTACTTAAGATCTGAAATATCTTTACTATTCTCTCCCTTCCATATTAATTGATCATTATATTAAAAATAATTATCCCATATTAGTTGTCCACCTTACTAAATTAAAAAAATATCAATTAATTTTTTTCTATATTATCCTTGTAATTAATTTTTTTTGAAAATGTTCACATTTGTTTGTAAAATTCCAAGAAGTTTTTTAAGGGGTGAATTAGTAAAATTGTCTTCTTATTTATGATTTTTAAGCACCATGCAAAATGAAAAATGATCAACTAATATGAACGGAAGAAGTAATTACTATTTGAGATGCTAAAACTAATTTAGTTTCAATAGAAGTAACGTAATAGATTTTAGAGTTGAAACTCTAGGTGTTAATTAATTATTGTTGACTTGTAGTTACTTTCATCACCCCAGATCCAAAGTAAAAAAAATTTAATGTTTCATTATTTTAAAACTTATTATATAAAAAATATTTTGCACATACAAATTTATTTGTATGATTCACTAACTTTTTATAAAATTAAAAACCTATCTAGTTATTCGATATAGTTATAAATTTATATAAAAATCTAAGAATTTATTAAAAATATAATAATCAATTTGATTCGATTAAATCGATTTTTAGAAAAATCATTGACACCCCTATGAAAAAGGTCAACTATGTTTTTAGGCAGTATTATAAATTTAGGAGATATCAATATTCAACAGCTTAAAAGCTAGCTCCAATTTCAGCCATCCATCTCCTTATCCATTTTCTCTAATAATTCACTTCAAACATATCACTCCCATGTTTACTCTTCTATTTTCTCTCTACTTTCCCAAACTTAGATCACTGCACAAGCCATCACAACCAGGTAAACCAATCTTTTTTAGACTTTGCTTTTGTATTTCTTCATACAAAATCACTCTTTTTAGAGATATATTTCTATGTTGTGCGGACTCTCCAAGAATGTTGTGACACCGTGTTGAATTTTCCAAAAATACACTACTTTTGGAGGATTGATACAACTCAACGACGTTTTAGGGAGAGTCTTTGAGCCAGCATTAACAAGTGTTTTCAAGGTACAACAAAGCTTTATATACTGCAAATTGACTTAGTCACTTCTTAGAAAAGGCTTGGATTTATAAAGTTGAAAGAGGGTTATTTAGAGGAGTTATCTTGATTCCATGAACAAACATTTTCTTTTAATTTTAAAACTCAAATTAACATTTAAATTCTAAATAAAAACTGAAAAAATCATGTCTTTTACACTTTGTTTGGATGGTTGTTAGGTAGTGTTTCATAATGTATTGTGTTGTATTGTATTATATTATATTGTATTGTATTGTTTTAATGAATACAATGTTTGGATAGATTGTATTGTTCTTTGTCGTTACATAATGTCACACATGATCAATTTGAATGATAAACCTTCCAGAAAAGTAGGGTACATGGTAAAGCTACTATGAAAAGACAGGGTAAAGGATAAAATAAAATTATTAAATAATAAATAAAGACAAAATAAGAAGAAAATATTATGGTAACGACGTGATCACACCAAATCGATCGTTACAAAAAATGAAACTTTTCGTCATTACCTAACGATGAATTTAAATGATACGATACAATACAATGAAATTTAAGTGACAATCAAAACAAACATTGTATCTAAACTAACAATTAGTGTAATATATAAAGCCTTTAGCCTTCAGACTCACTTTTACCATCCCACTTCATATGTAGTTCTAAACACCAGTAGTCAAGTCAGAATTTTCATAAAAGGGATTCAAATATAAAGAATAGAATCCAAAGTGGATTCAACGTTATACTATATATAAATAAAATATAGTTTTGATTTTATATACATCAGTATAATTTTCTAGTGAATGTGTATTTGAATGAATCTTTTGACTCCGCCGCTGTCTAACATTTGTTATATAGGTTGGTGGTCAGAAAGCAATGGCAACAGCTTCAGTGACACTCTCTCCAGCAACAGTTACTCTAGCAGCCAGAGTTGGCACAAACAAGTCTTCCCAGAAAAGAACCAAAGTAAAGTACATTAGTGGTTTGAATTCATTTGGAGGGCTTAAGGCACACAATAATGTTGTCTCATTAGGCCACCCTCTGAGTACTGAACAGTCATTTGCCAACATTGTTAGTTCCTTGAGAACAACATCATCATCACAAGGCAATGGTGGAGCTTTGTCTTCTACTTGCAATGCTGCTGTTGAGATTTTCAAGATTGCTTCCATTATTCCAGCCCTGGTTCTAGTTGGAGTTGCTGTTGGTTTTGTCCTCCTTCGAATCGAAGCTGCTGTTGAGGAAGCTGATTGAAACGTCGGTTTGCTAATGTTTTCTTTTCTCTTCATTAAGATTTACTTTCTCTGCATTAATGTAGAGTGCATTTATTTTGGATATGTATATTGAACTAATAAGCATTGGAAAATTTTGAGTTTTCACATGTTAAAATCAGTGTTGTGTATCCAGTCTTGACTATATCACTCTATGGGGCCTCTGCAATATTAGTGTATCGAATTAATCTTTTCTTATCATTGGGATGACATGTGATCCTTAGGAGAGCGAGGAAAAGGAAATTGCGGAAACTTGAACGTAGCATAACATCATTTGCTTGGGTTGATTCATTGCCAAAAACTAACTTTTGTTCACTTATAAGTCCTATAACGAGACGTTCTTGATCTGTCTTACAAAGGAGTTGTCATCCGAACCAAAGGCCAAGTAAAGAAAGTCTATTCGAGTTTAGATGGAATTCATCAATTTGATTGATGGTTTCTGAGTATTGGCTCCTTATACTTCATATTAATGTACAAGGGGCTGGAGAGTTGCCTTCTATGTAACTTCATATCTGAAACTGTTTCTACTACCGGAGTAAAAATGAAGCACAAGAAACCATGCTACTAAGGTACAAACCAATATAGAGAATTGAGTGCATAGGCTTCTGGTAATAATCGAGTCGTGAGTTAAGTAAAACTTATGCTTAAAGGGATTATAGCTGCTGGTCTGATCTATCCGAGTCCTATCATATTAGCCAGAGAACATAAAACTAAATTAACTTTAGTTCAATTGATAAGTACCTCCCTACACATCCATTGAAGTTTATTTAAGTTGGCATTTGATGCCTAATGTACATTTCTTTATTTACTAGTTTACTTCAAGCAATTAATTGTTACAGGGGTGTCTCTGCCCCTATTCTGAAGCTGCTCATACTTAGACAACAGAGTCCTATCTGCTCGATTTCTGGCGAACTTAAGGGAAATACCAGACACAAGGATCAAGATAGCTGCAATTACCCAGCTAAACTGCAAGTTTGCCATAGCTCGAGCCCTTAAATCAGCTTCATCCGTTTGACACATGATCGCTCCATGCACAGAGCTCCTTTCATGACCTTCACTTGATTGCATAACACATCCTTGTGGAACAAAGTGCGGAAACCATAGATTAAATCCCATGTTCATAAACCAAACACCTTGGAAAATGACAGAAATCGAAAAAACAAGTGCTGCAGGGAAACAAGAAGGGAAGCAAGTGACAACAAGAGCGGAGATAAGGGCTATACACACGACAAGCTGCAATAGCCAGTGGTAATGACCTTCAAGTCCTACATGATCAGTTGAATGATAATGAAGCAAGAAAAGCTCCTGACCAAATATAGATGTAGCAAGTATGCCTAAAATCCCATGTAGGATCTCATGTAAGTTACTTATCTCAGCAAGAAGAGTAAAACCCGCGAATACGGTCAAGTGAAGGAACATGGTGGCATGTTCAATGTTATGAAGCTTGAATGATAAGTGAAGAGAAGGTAAGTCTATGAACTGGATAACTATGCAAAATACGGAGAAAGACAAGACAAGAATGAGATCAATGTGTCGTAGAGTGGGAAGAGGACTCTTGAAAGGGTACCAAAACCTTGATCTGAATTTTGTAGTTCCATTATGATAGTTGGCTCTAATGGTACTAATTGTATGCCAAAATCCAAGGAGGGCTAAAGCCAAGCCAGGTACTAGATGTCCAAGAAATGTCCCCATTTAAGTCTGATATTCAGAACTGCACTAGAGTAATGGTTAAATACATAATGCTGATAAGAGAAAATTACCAGTGTTTGTCAATATGGTGCATTATGCATGTGTTTCCACCATCCATAGGCCAGAGGATCAAAAGTGAATTCCATTACTGAACAACCTTTAGGATGATTAGGAGTTAAAGGAAACAAATAATAAGGTGGCGTGGCGACATGAGAAATGACATGTCAACAACTATTAACAGAATATAAAGAGCTCCCACTATGTGTAAAGTTCAGGAAAAGGCCGGACCACATTGCATCCATCGTACACAGTCTTATCTTGCATTTCTACATAAGTTGTCGTTTTCACAATTTGGTCATGTGACCTTTTTGATCACACAACAATAACTCATACCGTTATGTCGAGGCACGTCTTAAATTATTAAGAGAAAAGGACAAAAAATATTTCTCATGAGTTGCATTTTGAGTGTTGTGTGTATGGAAGTAAGCCTTTAGTAACATGAAAGCAAGAGCACGTCTCGATGAGATTAAATATGAAAATGATAAATACCACCACTAACCTATAGTGGACAACGATATATTTCCATTATAAAGTATTGGCAAATAAGGTATTTCCACTTGTTGCAAAAACATCGAAACATTGTCCAACATTGACTGCTGATTGTAAATTCTACATTTATTAAACATGAAAGGTGAATAACAGAAGTAGTAAAGAGAGGTTAAAAGACAAGTGAATTAAGATCGATCAAACATGTCGATTTTTAAAAAATTAAAGTAGCAAAGTAGAGATCGAATACAAGAATGTAAACTTAGTCTGGATTAATTCATTTTCTAATCTTCACTTGTAATATAGCTAAAGGTTAATTTAAGGATATATCATTAACAACTTTTTTATTTGAATGGACTCCACGTCTGTCATCTTTTTAATACTCAGTCAATTTGGTACAACCAAAAATAAGATAAAAAGGAAGAATGAATCATCATCCACATTATTCAGCAGATACGTAGGGGAAACAGAAACTTAGGGTGTGTTTGGTACGAAGGAAAATATTTTCCAATTTTTTCTTGTTTGGTTGACTTAGATGTTTTGGAAAATGTTTTTCAAATCAATTTATTTTCCTCAAATTTAAGAAATGACTTCCCTTGAAAAAGTAAGAAAAACATTTTCCAAAATCATTTTGAACCTCACACCTCAACTTTTCATCCTATAGTCTCGTGCATTGATTCCCATTTCCCAAAACTAATCCTAGACCCGAATCTTGATTCTCAATTCGAGACCCAACTCCCCAGTTTCGAATTCAGTCGGGGTCAAATGTTGAGTTCGAAATCGAGTCCTAATTTTGGTGTTGGGTCTCGATTTGAGTGTTTGTGTCGAATCAGGGTTTGGAAATTGGAAGTCGAGTGTCGATGTCGAGGTTGGATCAAGGTTCGACAGTCAAGTCTATAGTCAGATGTCGGGGTCAGATCCCAAATTGAAAGTCAGGTCCTGATTTGGATGTCAGGAACTAGGTTGGGAGTCGAGATCAGGTCTCGAGTCGAGAGTTAGGATCAGGTCTCGGGTCGGGAGTCGAGTCCCAATTTGGAAGTCCAGACCTGAGCTAGGAGTCAGGGTCGGGTCTCGTGTGAGGTTTGGGGTCAGGTCTCGATTCAAAAGTTGGACCGAGTAAGATGTTGGGGTTAAGAATCAGGATCGGGAGTCGAGGTAGGGTCTCAAATTGATTTCAGAGTCGGGTTCGAGTCTCGGATCAGGATCAAGGGTCGGTGTCACGACCCAAAAATAGATTTGATGGCATTCGTCTTATCCCACCAAGACAAGTCAGCCTAAAACCTTAATATAACGATAAAATGCGGAAGTAAAATAAAAAATGAAAATTTAACAACAATAATAACGCGGATAATAAGTCAACTAAATTAAATTCCCAAAACCTGGTTATCACGTGCACAAGCCTTCTAATGTATTACAATAGATTTGAAAGAAAAATATAAGTCTCAAATGATGTTGTCTCTAAAGTAGAACAAGATCATAAATAGGAAGCCTGGGACAAGAAGAGAAGAGAGAGTATCACAAAGATCCGGACTCGTAACCTACACAATTATAGAAGCAAGGGGTGAGTACCAAACAACACAGTACTCAACAAGTAAACTCCTAAACACAAAGTCAAGTAATATATAATACGAGTACTCCTACCACTTCAACCGAACCTCCACAACTACAACCTGCATAAAACCATCCCAACCTAATAGTTCACAATTTAAATTACACATAGCTCAATAATAACACTCCAACTATTACAGATCAACAATACACTGGATCAAGTTTACCAATCACAAGTTCCACAGAAAGGCATTCACAAGTTCACAAATGATAAAGATATGTAATGCAATGCCAAGTATAATGATCCATGTTTATCCTAATGATACACATCAGCTGTCTCTTAGTCTAGGGTCCATGGGGGACATATCTGTCCATGCATCTGTCGCAGCGTGTGACATGTCCCTAGATAATAGAATTCATCCGGCGTGTAACATGTCCCTCGAATCATAATACTGCCGCGGTGTGTGACACGTCCCTCGAAATGATACATCTTCTTTAGTTCCTTATTCTCCCTCAGTTTACACAACATTTGTCACAATCGTATCTCGAAACCAATGCAAATAGGCATGTTCACACAACTAATGAGGATATGACCATTTTCATAACAATGCACAATTCACAACAACACAATCGTGATACAACACTGACAATGAATCAATAAACCTTTCAAATGATTTCCAACACATCACACATCAATATATAATCAAGTTGTCTTTTATTACTCATTTTTCATCATTAGGATCATTCAATATGAACAAGTAAACCCATCATCAAGTCCCATTACTCCCCAACACATACAACAAGGAAATACACGATCCTATACACTTAACAAAGATCGAGAAGTCCACTTACCTCAAATAATCAAACAATCACTCTAGGACTTGAGTTTTCCCCTTTCATTGGACTTCCAAATCAATGCAACCTATTCAAATAAATAATCACAATAAGATTTCGAAATTAACAACACTCATATTTATTATATGTCTAGCTTAGACCCAATAACTCACCCAAATCTATAATCAAGTTCCTAATCTTGATGCCAATTAACATGTCAACTCTTATATTTTCTAAATTTCAAGTCTAGGGTTAGGTTTCAATTTCTCTAAATATCATAAATCTAATGGTATTCATATAATACAATACACCTAATATTTAATTACATATACCAATATATCAAAACTTGAATCCTAATGAGATTACCACAAAATAATTCTGAAATAAAAAATTAATATATAACATGTTGGCTACTCACTTTGTATACCCTAGATCAACAGACCATACTACAGATCTAAATAATTTCAATTCCACTCATACACACATACAGTAGGCTCTAACTCTTATAAACCCAAATTAAATATCCATTATCACTTATCCCTCTTGCTATATAATCCTTAAGCACGTTATTATCGTTGATAATTGATAAGAGAAAAATGGAAAGGCTAGAAAGAGTTCATAGTACCTAGAGTTCCCTTTTCCCCCTTAAATTATATGATCTGAAACTATTAAACCCCACCAATTTATTTCAACAGATGAGTCAAGTGATATAGCATATTAAATAAATTATGGACTTGACACATTAATCAATAACTAAATAAATAAATAATTTAATAAATACCCGTCAATTAAATAATCGTAGTTATCGAATAATTCAAAATTTCTAAACTAACTTCACATACTGATCAAGCATAACTCGGGACAACTATCGAGAGGAGTAAAACAAAAATTTTACAAAAAATTCCCAAAAATGACCTTCCGAGTCATTGCAGTCGGGGTCGGTCTCGAATCAAGATCAAGGGTCGGGGTTAAGTCTCGGATCAAGATCTGGTGTCAGGGTTAGGGTCGGGGCTTGGGTTGAGGTCGAGGTCGGGTTGGGGTCGAGGGTTGAGGTCGGAGTCGAGGTCAGGGTTAAGTCTCGGGTTGAGGTCAGAGTCAGGTCTCGAGTTGGGGTTGGGGTCAGGTCTCGGGTCGGGGTCGAGGCTAGGGCTCTAGTCTCAAATTTTTGGTCGGGGTCAGGTGTAAGCGTCAAGGATGAGGTCCTAGTCGAGGTCACGGTTGGGTCTCGGGTTAGGTCCCAAATCTCGGTTCAGGGTCGAGGTCGGGTCTCGAGTTAGGTCAAAGGTTGGGGTTAGGTCTCAAGTTCATCTCTCAAGTTGAGGTTAGGATTTGATCTCAGGTTGGGGTCAATTGTCGGGGTCGGGATCGGGGTCAGGGTTGGGTCGAGGTCGGGTGTCGGGTGTCGGGGTCAGGGTCGGGTCTCAAGTCGGGGTCGTGTTCGGTTCTCTAGTTAAGTGTCAAGGTCTAGGTCGGGTCTCAAGTCAGGTCTCAGGTCGGATTCGGGGTCGGGTCACGAGTTGGGGTCGAATTCCATTTAAAAAGTTGAATCTTGAGTTGGATGTTAGGGTCAGTAGTTGGGATTAGGTCGGGAGTCGGGGTCGGATCTCGGGTCGAGGTCGAGTTCAATTTCAGGTGTCGATATCATATTCCAGTTCGAATGTTGGGTCTCCAGCGGGGTTAGGTCCTAGGTTGGGTCTTGGGATCATGTCCTGTTAAGATCATGGTCATGATCGGGTTCTAGTTTCAATGTTCTGTATTGGGTGTCATGGTCAGGTGCCGAATCGATTATCAGGGTTTATTTTCATGTCATAAACTATTTTCCTACAAAGCATTTTCTACTCTCTAGCAAAAAAAAAAAAGATATTTTCTAAAAAATATTTTTCGTTCACCAATCATACACTAGAAAATATTTTCCTGAAAATATTTTTCACTCACTAATCAAACATGAGAAAATAAGTTGGAAACTAACATATTATCCAAAAAAATATTTTCTAGGAAAACATTTCCCTTCATACCAAACGCACCCTTAAAGAGTAGATTGACAAATATTGACTCAATTACCAATTTTCCTATTTATTTTACAGAACCTTAAATTTTAATTTATTTCATAAAAAGATCAATAAATGGGAAATATTCAAAAGCCAGATGTTCCCACAACTCTATCATCCTTTGAATTTTAAAAATTGGAAACACTCTCACATCAAAAAATCTGTGGTCCCACCCTCAAAAAAAGACAATTTCACTTTAAAAAATAATCTCACAATCAACATTCTTGGTATATTCCAATTAAAGAACAAGAAATTTAGCTTGAATTTGGGAAAAAAAGTGACATAATTACTCAATTCAGGTAAGATTATTAGAGCAAAATCAACAATATAGGTGTCTTAAATTTGCAGTGGAATATGTTGAATTTTCTACCAACTTAGAACTGTCCCAAATCGATAATGTCACAAACTAAATGTCCTTTCTTTGATTGTTTGATGTCAATTTTGAGAAAGAAAATTCTGTCTTGTCGTTGGTTTTGATTTTTCTTTTCTTTTTTCTTTTGAGGGCAAAGCATAATTTTAAAAGAGTGGATGCAACAATTCAACGTTACAATGTAATTCTTTGCATCCTTTTTCAAAATTGTGTTGATCTTCTTTTTAGAAAGTGAAAATTTCATAAATAGCTAATATTGGATAAATAATAAGGTTTCTTAGCTAATGTTTCTCTAATTACAAGCTATAGATACAATTTGATTAGCTATCGAATTTAGTAATTGTATAATCACATTTTAAAAAAAAAAGTTATACAAATACGTATGAAAATTTATTCCTTGATTGATGCGTAAAATTTAATTTTTAAATGGAAAGAATCCCACAAATCATGCATAGTATATTTCATTAGACTTTCTTACCAAAATAGACTCTTCAAGCTCTAAACTTCTTCCTTGATTGTCTGATATTCGTTTACTGAGTTTCATCAATTGAAAAGTTTATTTGATTTCTTCATCCAAAATACAACAATAGATATTTTCCAAATAAAACGAATAATTCAACTCAATTCCTACCTTAGTTTCAAATCACGTTCTCTCAAATTTGATTTCTAACATTGTAATCTAAAGATTTATTGGTCAATGCTTCTCTTGCATTTTGATTTGTGTTTGTATTTATGAAATTTGATTGAATTGTATTTGTATCAATAAGATTTTATGATTTACTGGTTAAGTTTCTCTATGTAGCAATTGAATTTCTTTTGAACATGAAGATTTATATTTGTACGTATTGGATCGGTTCATTCAAATACGAATTTGTTGATTTCAGAGTTAAATTCTGCTTGTGGTGTGATTTATTTTTGTATCTTTTGAAAATTTTGATACATTTACTCTTTGATTTAAATTTACTGCATACATGATGATTTTCCATAAATATAAAATATACAAATACATATGAGTTAGAAAATATAGAAATGTACAAATCAAATGTAAAAAAAAATCATTAACAGATAGAATCATATAAGATATAAAAAATGAGAAATGCTAGACAACTATTATATATATATATATATATATATAACTTATGCATATATACAAACAAGTAATTGTATATAATTGCTGAAAATATACAAATTATGACCTAAAATTGTATAATTACTGAAAATATAACTAAAATTTACATATGGGTTAAAAATACAGCAATATACATATCAAATGTATATAAATAACATTCACAGATAGAATCATGTACGACATACAAATGAGAAATGCTAGACATCTATTATATATATACAATTGATACATATACAAATAAATAATTGTACACAATTGATGAAAATATACTAATAAGAACTAACAATACATATACAATTAGCACAAATACAAAAAATCTACAATAACTATTGCATAAAAACTGAATGAAAGTAGATGAAAATTATTTGAATGAAGGTAAAAAAAATACAAAATATACAAACAAAAATCTAAAAAATTCAATTGAAAATCGTCAGTGCATGTTACCTAAAATGTGAGAGATGATAGAAATTGATAAGATGTAAAGGAAAGAAATAAATCATGGGAGAGAGAACAGAAAATTTTGGTTTACAAGTAGATTGTGTGGGCCCCACTTATTAATAGTCATATGGATGAAACATTAGTGACAAATGATAATTAAGTTGATCTAAAATTATATTTAGTAATTTACTAGTAGAAGTTTGTTGAGTTACACAATTTTTCCTTTTAGAAATTGTATGGGGTCAGATCTGATCGGTTCACATGAGTCACTCATGAGTTAAAAACTTACACATTTTCTTTTTGATTTTATATCCGGTATCCGATAATCACGTTGAAATTCGACTAAATTTAAATTCACGCCAGAAAGTCCCAAATCAAAATAACCTTTTTGATATATTGTGTAATACATAAATACTGTAGGAAATAAACCAAGAGTAGGATTCCTAAGTAGTTTAGGATTCCTTACTAATTTAGGATTTGTTATTTATGGTATTTACCTATTTATGTTTAATTAGGATTTGTTAGTTTTATAGTTTCCTAGTCCTAGTTTACTTTGATTGTTAGTCTATAAATAGGGGTGCCTTATTACGTATTTTAAATGTAGTGAGAGATACATTCATTGTGTAGTGAGAGATACATTCATTGTACAAAAATACAAAAGTCATTGAGTTATTGAATAAAGCCTCTTACAAAATCATTGTGTTGGGTCTTTCACTTGTGCATATATTATTACCTTAGGTAATTTTATTTCCTTCAAATTGGTATCAGAGCTTGTGTGAGATCGTTATAAAAGCTTGTGTGGGATCCTTATAAAAGCTTGTGTGAGATCCTTATAATAGTCGTGTGTGAGATCCAACATACACAAAAGAATATGAATATTCCATATTTACCCGAATGTTCCGTTTTTGTGTTTGATGGCAAAAATAATTTTGAGAGTTGGTATCAACAGATGAAGAATTTTTTCAAAACTGTTGGACTATGGTCCATTATTGATATTGGATTCGTGGATGCCCAGAGGGCACAGCATTGACTGATGAAGCTGCAAAACAATTGGAGAAAAATAGAAAATTGAATTATAAGGCATGGTTTTACCTTGATAGAACTGTCGGATTGTGTATATATAATAAAATTTTATATGCTACGTCAGCAAAGGAGGCTTGGACAATTTTAACAAAAACATATCGACGTGTTTCAGACGTGAAGAGAGAAAAACTTCAAGAACTTTGGGAACAATTTGAGTTGGCTCAAATGAAACCAACAGAAACAATCAAAGATTTTTTTACAAGAATTAAAGAAATTGTCAATGGTATAAGGATCAATGGAGAAATATTAGAAGAAGTTAAAGTTGTTGAAAAAATATTAAATTCTCTACGTTTAGAGTTTCTAATCAAGAAGAAAGATATTGAGTCTACTCAAAATCTGAATACCTTGAAGCTTGATGATCTAGAAGGTGAATTGGTGACATATGAGATGTCCCTAAATCAACAGATGACAGAAACATTTAATGAAGCGTTGCCAGAAAAGGTGAGTCAACTTAATCCAAGAGAAGAGATATCAAACTGGGTTAAGACAAATCAAAGATGTCAAAATTTCATAGGTAGAGGACGAGAAAATAGAGATGTGATAGTAGAGGATGAAGACCAAAGAAAGGATGATAAAAAAAGAGATATTGACTTTGATAGAAATAAATGAAGAAGACCAAAGAAAGGAAGATAGAGGTAATTTTCATTGCGATATAGATGCTTTTAATTGCAAAGAAGAATTCAAGAATGGTCAATCTAAGAAATCAATAATTTATGAAACAACTAAACAGAAAAATTTGGTGGAAACTGATGTTGCTTCGATAGAGGTTAGTAATTTAACCCATGAGACATGTAGTAGACATGATTGGTCTATACAAAGTGAAGCTATTGAAAAAGAAATTGAAATACTCACTATTGTCTCACAAGAAAAATTAGTTGAAGCTTTTGAAGATGAAGTTGGTAATAAAAGAAGCAAAAGTGTTCACCAAGAGCAAGTTTTTGATGATCTACCCAAAATTGAAGCAAAAACAATTGAAGTTCTAGATCCGCAATTAAATTGCATGACTATGAATAGTGAAGATACAATCAACTCTGAATCATTATTTAAAATTATAAGTTTTGAAGAGGATGAAAAATTATTTGTTGAGGATCCTACTCTACCATATACACAATCAACTGGTGTTGAATGGACATGCAAGATCAAATACAAATCAATTGGAAAAGCAAACGATTTTAAGGTAAGAATGGTTATTCAAGAATACAAGAAAAGAAAAAAATATGATGATGATATTGTTAAAATATTAAATATGAAGAAAGTCAAATTGATCTTGAATTCTGCTGAAGAGAGATTGAAGTTGACCAAAGATGGCACACACGATTTTGTTGATGCTACATATTTTAGGAAATTGGTAGGGAGTCTAAGATACTTGACTTCTACAAGGCCTGATATTACTTATGGAGTTGAATTAATTAGCAGATTTATGGAGTTTCCGCGTCAATCTCACTTGCAAGCTGCCAAGAGAATTTTGAGATATATTCAAGGAAAAGTACTTCAGGCTATGCATTTTATTTGGGATCTGGTGTATTTTCTTGGTCTTCAAAGAAACAACAAGTTGTTGCTTTATCAACTGCTGAAGCAGAGTACATGGCCGCAACAAGTAGTGCTACACAAGCATTATGGTTGAGAAGGATGCTTGGATTTCTTCAACACAAGCAAGATAGTTCTACAAAAATATTTTGTGATAGCAAGTCTGCAATTGCGTTAACAAAGAATCCTGTTTTTCATGGCCGTAGCAAGCACATCGACATCAAATGGCACTTCATTCGTGATTTGGTCCAAGATAAAGAGATAGTGGTTGAATATTGCAAGACTGAAGAACAAGTTGCTGATATTTTCACAAAGCCATTAAAAATAGAGTTATTCATAAAGTTGAAGAAGATGCTGGGCATGATCACATTTGAAGATCTTGGTTTAAGAGAGGCTATGTAGGAAATAAACCAAGAGTAGGATTCCTAAGTAGTTTAGGATTCCTTACTAATTTAGGATTTGTTATTTATGGTATTTACCTATTTATGTTTAATTAGGATTTGTTAGTTTTATAGTTTCCTAGTCCTAGTTTACTTTGATTGTTAGTCCTATAAATAGGGGTGCCTTATTACGTATTTTAAATGTAGTGAGAGATACATTCATTGTGTAGTGAGAGATACATTCATTGTGTAGTGAGAGATACATTCATTGTACAAAAATACAAAAGTCATTGAGTTATTGAATAAAGCCTCTTACAAAATCATTGTTGGGTCTTTCACTTGTGCATATATTTTTACCTTGGGTAATTTTTATTTCCTTCAAATACTACTCCTAAGCATACATAACGTGTACTAGTTTCAATTTTCAAGAAAGTTTTGAGTTTTCCAGTCTTCTTTTGCTCGTTTTCTTTCCTTTTCTTTCCTTGCTTTTCACTGGCAATCCGTTTACAGCCAGTTTTTTTTTTTGTTTTTTTCTTGCAAATTAGTTAATTAATTATTTGATTAATTGTTTTTTACTTGTTAATTCTTTATTACTTGGTATAATTAAGTAATTAATTGTTAAACTGATTTAATTAACTAATTGTTACTTAATTATTGTTTGTTAATTTAATTATCGTTATTTAAGAGAATTAGTTACTACATAACTGTTGATATGCTAATTAGCTTGTTAAATTAATCATTCATTTATTAGTTTAATTATTATCTAGCTATTTACTAATTTTTTTGTTTATCTTTATATTAATTGAATCCGTTTGCATATGTAAGTTGATTGATAACTTTGAATTATTTTTTTTATTTAAAAATTGTTAATTAGTAAATCCTTAATTAGTTTAGGGTTGAAAAATCATTAATCACGAAACCTGTATGGATCATTTTTCCTAATTTCTCCTACAAAGAAGCTTTGAAAAAATCCCTTTAAGAAAATTAGGGTTCAGGGATCTTGAAAAAAATTAATAATGAATTAATAACTTTAGACTTACAGAAAAAAAAGTAGAGATCATCTACCATACTTACCATAAAAGACTTGAAAAGTGTCTTTTTTTTTTTAAAAAAGAAGGGTTTAGAGTCTTGAAAAAATGAATTACAAACAATAAATATCAAACATATATATACACCATATGTACTTACAAAAAAATTCGAATTCAAAAATTGGGGGTTGAAGGGGAGTAAAGTGCTCCCTAATAAAGACGATTTTGTACTGGAGGACTTGAACCAGAGACTTCTGGATAAGGATAAAAGAGTACTTACCATTCCAGCACAACCCTTGCGAGTGATTAACTTTAAGCTTACAAAAAAGGTATGGATCATCTATCAGACTTATAAAAAAGACTTGAGAGCGTCCTTTTTTTTAAAAAAAAAATGAAGAGTTTAGAGCCTTCAAAAAATGAATAACTAACTATAATATATATATAAAGCTGAAAATGAAATCGATGATGTGGCACCTCTTAGAACCAGGATTAGTATTTATCTAATTTCTCAATTTTTTAGATTTTTTCCTCATACTAAATACATTTTATTATAATTGTCTTCAATATAATTAGCATTAAATGCATTGCAGTAATGAAAAGAAAAATCACACTTTTAAAAAAATAAAGATTTCATTACAATTCCATTATAACTAAGGAAAGAAAAATATATTATTTCAACATTCTATAATTACATTAAAAATGTTAAGCATTAATGACATTGTTAGTAATGGACTAATGGTTATGTTGCTTGGAATGGCAAGGGAATTACCGTTTTGAATATTTTTTTCTCACACTAAATACTACTACTACATTTTATTATAATTGCATTCAATATAATAAGCATAAAATGCATTGCAGTAATGAAAAGAAAAATCACAATTTATAAAAATAAAGATTTAATTACAATTCCATTATAACTAAGGAAAGAAAAAATATATTATTTCAACATTCTATAATTACGGTAAATATGTTAAGCATTCATTACAATGTTGGTAATGGTTATATTGCTGGAAATGGCAAGGGATTACCGTTTCAGAAAATAATTGGTCTAATTTTTGGCCTTCTCTATAGCATGAAAAAGTATAATTTCCTTTTACAAGAATTGCAATTATTACGTACTTATTTCATGAAACAACTAATTCATTTGCAAAATAATTATGAACATACACTGATTAAATATTTGAAACGGATATATTGTATTAGTATAAAGTATGGATCCCAAATTGTTTGTCCTTTAGCATTGAATTTTTCTTCATCGTCATATTTTTATTTGAGCTTTTTTTTTATGTATACACTATAACAAAAAATAACTTTTAGCGGTAATAACTAAATGCCGCTAAAAAATATTTTTAGTATAGGATATATTAGATTTGATCGTATGTAACCATGAAAACAAAATAGATAAAGAAGACAGATGTATTGATAATAAGAAGTTATATATGCATTATTCTATCTGTATTACTATATTGTTTTTCTATCTCTTTGTATGTTTTTTTATGTTTGGTAACATTCTTCTTTATCATCATATTTATATTTGAACTTTTGTTATTTATATATCTGATTTGATTGCAGGTAACAATGAAAAATAAATAAGAAAAGACAAATGTATTGATAGTTAGAAGTTATAAGCATCCTTCTATCTCTACTACTACATATTTGTTTTTCCATTTTTGTATATTTGGTAATATAACTACGATTTACAGTTTTTTGTATGCAAGCAGCAGAGGGATATGAAGACACGAATGATGCAACATAGCGAGTGCAAAACTGTAAGATTATTCATACTCAAAAAGTGTTGTTTGTATGGAGTATTCATTGTACATAAAAATGATAGATTATTCATTATTATTTCTTTTGAAAGTTAAATGTACGATAGGATTTAATATTCTGTAATTTTTTTAGGAAAGATAAATGATGTTGAGATATACTTATTTTGCAATCTTAACACCTTTATTAGCTAAGGAATATCGTACAATACGATATTAGTGTTGATATTATATTTGTTTCTTAATTTCAAGCATGTGTCATCAATAATCTTCTTTCAAAGTAAGCATATGCTGTAGTTTAAGCTTACTATCGACATTTAACAGTGTTTGACAAATTAGAGTAGGTCTACAAATAAGAAACCTCCTAAACAAGTATGGTATCTTTTAATCCTAGATTTTTTTTCCATTCCGTTTTTCATAATATTATGCTTACTCTGAAATATAGAAAAAAAAATTTGAAAGCAATTTGTACATTCTACTTTTATGATTAAAATTATCATATAAAATATTCGTTGAATCTTTGAAAATTTCTGATGCAAACAACCAAATATATTTCATGATTCATAAAGATCGTCATAAATAGTATTGCAATGCATCTACTGAGTTACATCAAATGTTAATATAAAAAATTAGTGAAGCTACAAAATCGATGTGATCTAATAATTAGAGAGGAGATATATGAGATCAGAAAAAAATAGTAACAAAAAATGAATTGGAGTTACATTTTCATTATATGTATATTCAATGATTCTTATAATTTCTTATAATTTTAATCCATAGCACAAGTACAAAGATTGATAAAGAAAGTTATATGTAGATTCGATTCATACAAAATTGCAGGTTCATTAAATTATAATTATTACACGTAGATATATGTGTGAATTTTATTTTTTCTAATCAAAGAATAAAAGTGCATTTTGTATAATTTTTTAAAATTAATTTTATATATGAAATTAGAACAACAAATTATTTGTACATAGGTAAGTTATTTATAATTTTATTTAATTCATAAATTTATTATAGAAATTCTCTTTTTATTTGTTCTTTTGCTTTTAAATTATCTTAAATATATTTAATTAGTTGTAGTTTTATTTAGGCATGATTTTCATTACATAAAATGTTTGATTTTTTTTAATATCATAATGGGTGCAAGTGTACTATAGGCAACCCATTTAAAGTGGGTTGGAGGATATAAGAAAATAACAATTAATTTTGTGATTATTTTGATAGCAGAAAATAAAAAATATATAAAACTTAATCAAGAAGTTTTCATACTATAATTAAAATAACTAATAATGTTACAGTTATACAATAAAGTGAATATAAAATTGATTAAAGTGAAAATATTAAGTCTTTAATGATCGCGCAAATCGCGGTCAAGTTACCTAGTTGTTTATAACTTAGAATAAAAAGGTATGATCATCTACCATACTTACAAAAAAGACTTTTAAAAAAGTTTGAATGTAAGGTCTTGAAAAAAAGAATAAAAAATGATAAACTTTTTAAAACTTACAAAAATGGTATGAATCATCTACCACACTTACAAAAAAACATGAAAAAGTTTTTTTTTTTTAAATTAGGGATAAAGTGGTCATCCTTAAGTTTGACATCTAGTGTAATCTCTAAATCTACTCTAGGACATCATCAATCTTTAATCAAAACCAAGTGGCAACACACTTGAGGTATATGAAAATTATGTTTATGTAAATTCTCATTTATGGATATGAAGTGCACCATATTCATGACTAAGAAGTTGGAGTCTTTTTCCACGCTCAAATATGATTCAGTAGTATATATTATTATTGTTTCTAAATTTTATGCATGTATTCGTTAGGAGTTAGTAGCAATCCCTTTATCCTAGAACTACGTGCCCCATAGGTTATATCTCGAACAAACATTAGCTAGTAGATTCACTTTAGCTCACATATCATGGTCCTTACCTTGGCAAGTAAGACACTCTCTTTTCTGTATGGAAGCAGTACACTGAACTCCATGTAGTAGCTCACATGGTTTATGTCGATTTTAGTATCTCCCACAAATCAGTATAATATTGCATGACCTTGTATTTATGTATTTTATATCAGTATTAACTTAGTTTTCATGTAATTTTACTTGGTCATTGCATCAACATGTTTTATAGACTTATCATGTTTACTATGCCTTTTCTCATACTCAGGACATTCCAAGTACTGATCGCATACTTTTCTACCTATATTGTTTAATAATATAGGTTTTGATGCTCCATATCCAGCTCACAATTAGTTCTGTCTTTGATCAGCCTGTAGCAGCATTGGTGATTCCCAGCCCTTATCTTTCTTTCTTTATGCTCATTTAAGTTTTCTGACATATTAGAGTTAGTTATAGGCTTGTCCTAGCAACTCACGTTAGTAGAGATTTTCAGTTATATTCCGCCATGTTATGATTTTTTTAGACTGTGTCCATGTTGAGTTTATGGGTACCATTCCATATATTATAGTTTTAGCTTCTGTATGTATATTTTAGTTTTGTGTTGATTTCGCTAATCTTAGCGTCAAGCCATGCCATGAGGTTAGTTTGGGGTCACTTGTTCTCTAGGCACCAAGTCGCATTTAGGGGATAGTCTCGGGGCGTGATAGATCTTGATAGATAGTCCAGTTTAGATAAAGTTAGCCTAAGTTGGTTACCCTAGCTTGACCATCGTTCGAGGATGAGTGATTCCAAGGGAGAGATATTGTAACACCTCGCAAAGTTTACTCTAAGGATTGAACCATTCTTCATAAGTGTACGTTTGAACTGAGTAATGTCCTACTTGATCATGTATGTCAAGGTACATTCCTTAGTGTGGAAGTGTATCAGATAGGGGTTTAGGGTCATAAGGGACCTCTAACATCAAGCCAAGTTCAAAGCATACCTATCATGTATATATTTTTGCATGAGTTCATATAAGTGTCAACTTCAAAAGACTATATTACTTGAAATATGAAGAGTTAGGTGATCTATGACCTACCAAATTAAAGATCTATAAGTCTTCTTTCCAACGCGGCCAACCATTTTTAATCCAAATTTAGAGAAAGAAGTTATGACCGATTTGCTAGAGACACTATAAGTTGTTAGTGTGTGACGGGACAAGTAACAGTTCATATCATGCCCCGAGTCTATACCTTGGACGTGGCTGACACTCGAGAATCATTGTTGATCCCCAAGCGAATCCTTGGCCTGACTACTGCTTAGCGGAACACTAACTCAAGCAGATTTAAGCTTTAAAACAGAATTTAAATTCAAAAGTCTCAAAACTTCTCAAACTCAAACTATTTCAAGATAGTATACTGTCTGAAAATACATTTAAAACAATAATAGTTTGCCAAAATAGTTCAAAGGAAATACTGAAAGAAACTCAACACTAATTATCTATGAAGCCTCTATAGTTCAACATGGATGTCGGGACAAGAACCACGACACCTCAAAACTACTAAACTGAAAGAACAAAGTGGAGTCCTCTGGAATGCAAGGAAGGCTCACCAAAGCTAACAAGGAGTTGTGATCTCAATGGAGCGCGTGTTGATGATCCTGAACACCTATATTTGCATCATGAAATGATGCAGGTCGAATGGCATCAACATATTGAATGTACGGGTATGTAATATAGATGAATAACAAATAACTTAACTAAAATGACTGCAATAGATATAAATATATACTCAAATGAATGTAAAGAAATAAAGGAGTGAAATCATTTAAACTTTACAAATACTTACTCATCTCTTAACTCAACATATTAAATAATATGATAAAAATACATTTTTAACTCTATCTGGGAGATTCTCTAACCGACAACCATCACTATGAGTAATGTGATGATACAAAGTCTCGCTCACGCTGCCAGAACTATCCTATACCTTGCCGGGATATAGAACATCTCAACTAAGTGGATCCACTAAAGTTCTGCTCGAAAGCAATAAGGAGTCATCTAATAAGTATGATCCTTTACCCATGTTGGCTACATGGTTTATGAGGAATGTGAGTTGTCTGAACTCATCCTCATATCGGTGCTTAATATTACTCCCAATAAATATACTCATGCTCAAATGTATAAAACATACTCTTTCTCAATTTGAGATAATTGCTCAAAATATCCTCTTAAAAGAGGTAACTGCTCTGAAATATCTCTGAACTTATTAACTCATTTAGAAGTTAAAATTTCTCTTTTCTCAATGTAGAAAGTGATACATTTGGAAATACTTAGTGCCCTTATACTCTTACTCAAATCATGTTTAAAACTCTTTCTCAAAACTCATCTTTGCTTTCTCAGAAAATCAGTTTAAGATAAAAATGTTTGCTTTAAAGGATTCTCAAAATTTATAACTCAAAATTGGATTCATGCTAATATATAGACATGAACAAATCAACTCAAGGATCTCAATAACAATATAGAAAACTCAATACTCAGAAATCAAGAACTCAGAACTCAACGATACTACTCATCTCAAGAATACTCAAAATCCATGAATTTAGGACTCAGAATTAATAACTTAACTCATATCAAGAATTTAAAACTTAAAATCAATAACTTAACTCATATCAAGAATTTATAACTTAAAATCAATAACTTAACTCATATCGAGAATTCTCGAAACTAAGGACATAACCCTAGATTAAAATTTTAATTAAATTGAGATGTCGGGCGTGAGGACGAACTTAGTCTATCCCTATGAATAGCCTTACATACCTGTAAGAACAAAATTCTTGGCAAAATCGGTGAAAACTCGAAGAACGCTCAAAACCCTAGCTTTCTCCTCTTCGATCCTTACCCTAAGACTTGGAAGCATTAATGAACGTAAAAGGATTGATTAACACTGTTTAAACCCTTAACTAGGTGAAAAACTGTAATTGTTTAGGGTTAGAAAGAGTGGAAAAAGACTAAACTACTCCTCTTAAAAATTGACGAAAACCTTTTACGGGTCCATCTATGATTCATGGTTTGTTCTACGAACCGTAGATCCCATCCGTGGAATTTATATTGAATTTTACGACTCAAAATCTTATTCTACGGGTCCAATCTATGACCCGTAGATGTTCTTACGGCCCGTAGAATGGATCTGTAGGAATTGGACCCCAAAATCTAACTTCTCTGAAGTTTGTGACGAGTTGACAGTACGGATCGTCAACATTTCCATGACTCATAGAAGCAAGTCGTAGGAATTGTCTTCAGGAAACTCTGGTGTGACAGTCTCTGGTAAAACGATCATAACTTTTCACTCCGAACTCGAATTGAGGCAAACTTGGTGGCATTGGAAAGATGACTCATAGACCTTCAATTTGACATGTCATGGGTCATCTAATTCATTTTTTTGCAGAGAAATATGATCATTTGAAGTTGACCTAAGTATAATCTTATGTTAAAACTTAATCGGTAAGGAAGCTTTCAACTCAACTTTGTGCTAGAGAGTTCTTGTGACCTTAATTCATATCCAAATCCATTCCCACACTAAAGGATTGACTTTTACAAATATGAGCAATTTAAGAATCACACCGTACATGTAAATAAAGAATGATTCGGGCCTTAGCTTAGAAATTTTTGGGGTGCTACAATATCTCCCCCTTGGAATCATTCGTCCTCGAATGATGGATGAACTGAGCGTGGAAAGGAGAAAGAGTTACTATCGCTATCTCTTTTGACTTCTGAACTTGCCTACTAACATAGGTGAAACTGATTCATACTAAGAGCTTTGAAACTGGCTAGAGCACATAAGTCACGAATGATATGGGTTTGAACAGAGTCATGCTCTATATGAAACTATATCTGGGTACGAAGTAAGAATAGAGCTACTATGCCTTAAGCGATATGACTGCTAGATTTCAATCCTAGCAAAACCTCTAAACCATGTTCTTCTTTTTGAATGCCACACTTCATTAGCTGCAACTCATAGCTCCTACTAGAGTATATGACTACTATTACCAATGTCTAAGTCAAATCGCTTAATCTTACTGTATTCAAGCCTAATCTCTAAATCACAAGGTGCTAAACATGATATGGTTATACCAATCGAAACCACAAGATTCAGGTTCTATACCTCTAAATGGAATCTCATCCCAAGAATACTACTCCTTACCACCGCATTCAACCAGCTTCGAGTCCTAATCAAGAACCACTTAATGCATCATGCATTTATCCACATGTTATCAACACCACATTCAAGCCTAGTACTATAACCACTCCATGGACTTCTACTAACCAATCCTTCTAGAATTTCTCATTCTTTCGCCATCTCTACCAACTGAAATTTCATGCATTACTACCAAAAAAACCGACTAATTACTCTCATCTAATTATTACTCATCGTAAAAACTCATATCCTTCTTCCTCCACATTTATAACCTTAGATGGAATAAGCGCACCACCATTACCATAATAAAAAACATCATGTCATGCCCTGAGCCTACACCCTGGACGTGGCCAGCACTCGAGAACCATTGCCGGTCCCCAAGCGAACCCTTGACCTAGCTGACAACTTAGCGGAAGACTTACTCAAGCGATAAAAACTTTAAAACAAAATTTTTGAACATTTAAATTCAAAGTAAAAACTCAGCTTAAACTGTCTATAAATACTCAATTGCATAAGTATAATAGTTTGCAAAACATCTCAAGGAAAAGTAAATACTGAAAGACTCCTCAACTCTACCTATCTATGAAACCTCTAACATTAAGATAGGTGTCGGGACAAGACCCACGACACCTCAACCAACTAATGACAGAAATAAAGGCGGGGTCCTCCAGAATGCAAGGAGGCTCACCAAAGCTAACTGGGAGTGCTAAGTGATCTCAATGAAGCGCCTGCTGATGATCTTGAACATCTATATCTGCGTCATTAAAAGATGCAGGTTGAATGACATCAATACATGGAGTGTATGTAATATAGCTGAGTAAAACAAATAACTGAACTGAATGACTGAAAGCACTCAACTGAATCAATACATGAATATGAAGTGAAAACCATTTAAGCTTTACAATAAAATAAGCTATAAAGGCAATATGAAAATAACATACTTCACTTGTGAGAAGTTTCTCTAACCGACAACCATTACTATGAGCCTAGCAATGATATAATATTTCGCTCACATTGCATGGGACATCCTATACCTCGCCGGGGGTATAAGATGATACTGTAACTATGAATCCATCAAATAGGCCTTCTCAGAGGTAGTGAGGAGTCTCACGGAGAATCAGTGCTATCCTATCCTACGCCGGCTACGGAGTTTTATGGGACTTTTGAGTTTTAATAGATTCTTACCCAATTCGAGGCTCGATACTACTCCCAAAATAATCAATATACTTTATTCTCAATCACCCTTTACAAATAATGGGACTATTACTTTACTTACTTTTCACTTTGCTCAATCACCCTTGACAAATAATGGGACTATTACTTTACTTACTTTTCACTTTGCTCAATCACCCTTTACAAAGAAAGAGACTGTTACATTACTGAAGTACTTTTCAAAAACATCAATCATACTCTTTCTTTTTCTCAACTGTCATATAGTACATATGAAAACATTTGATTCTCTTTTCAAGGATTCTGTTCAAAACTTACACTTTTAAAATGTATGCTCATGAACTTATCTTTCAAGTCCAAAATCAATATATGAGGAACTTTCATGCAATTTTCTTTGAAAACATAACTTTACTAAATCAATAGGGTTCATGTGATACTAAGCATGGCCAACATTATAAATTTCACATGTAAAATAGGAATCAAAACCTTAACTTGTTAAAGAACTGAATTCAAATATCAAGAACTATGAATAGATTAAGAACTAGGAATATATCCTTTAGATGTAACGATTTCTAACTCAATTGAGATGTAGGGCGTGAGGATGAACTAGTTCAACACTATGAATAACCTTATATACGTGGAAGAACGAAGTTCTTTGGTGAAATCGAAGAGACTTGAAGAACGCTCTAACCCTAGCCTTTCTCCTCTTGGAACCTTGCTCTAATGTCTTGAAGTGTTAATGAACGTAAAAGAATTGATTAACACTTTCTAACCCTTTAATTTGGTATGAAACGACGTAGTTTAGGCTTAGAATAGGGTTAAAACGACGTAGTTTGGGGTACTAAACACTTTGGAAAAACACCACATTGACCCTAACTTAAAAATTAACGAGGTGCCTCACTAGAAAGGCTTCACGAGCCATCTAAGGCTTCACTGGCAGTATAGCCGGTCGTGAAGCTTCGCCTGCCTGACAGTGTTTCACTAAAATGGGAATAACCTTTTACTCTGAACTTCAAATGAGGCAAACTTGGATAGGTCATGGGCTACCTAATGCATTTTTTGGTGAGAGATATGATCGTTTGAAATTGATCCAAAACTCAAAATCTGATGGTTGACTTGTACGGACCACTAAACGGACCGTACAAATCACCACGACCCGTTTAGTGGCTCATCTAGGTTACTCTTTCCCAGGTAGTCTTTGGAGGGTGGTTCACGACACCCTTAATGGGCCGTTAACCCCTAGATGGACCGTTTAAGAGGCCGTCTAGGTGACCCCTGCAAGGGCAGTCCTTGACGGTCACTTCATGATGCCCTTAACGGTCCGTGGACCCCTAAATAACCCGTCTAGGGTGCCGTGAAGGGTCCATGGTCCCTTTTGGGTTCGTTGACTTGCCCGTTTGTTTTTTCTAGCCCTTTCTCGAAGTCTAAGGTGTTACACTTTCAACTCAACTTTGTGCTAGGGGATTCTAATGACCTTAATTGATATCCAAAATTATTCCCACACTAATGAATTGACATTAGAATATAAGAACAATTAAGAATCACTCAGTACGACCTTATACACAATTCAAGAATGGTTCGGTCTCAACTTAAAATTTTTTTGGGGTGTTACAAATCAATCCTCTCCTATCTATCATCACACAACTACTATCGATAACATCACTCTCAAAACTAAAGAGATGATCACTAAAAGAGCATTAGGGCGAAATATCATAAGCACAATTCATTTGAGAATTATGATATAAGATTATGCATGACATAACATTATGTTGCTATCCATTGAGAGTAACTCATGAATTCACAAGACTGAGCATACTATGAAACATGATTGCTTATCTGAATAAGTTCATACCACGAGGCTGATATCCATTACATTATGGAGTAAGATTCAGATCAATGGGCTAAAAGTTTTGCGCCTTATTCCGAGAACTGAGCATAGATGTGAATCTGTCTAGAGTGTATGGGAATAGGTCATGGACATAATTATAATATTAGAAATATCAACAGTATGTTGTAATGTCTGAACTTTGAGGAATACACTAGAGTGTGAATGGATCGATATATCACTTTAACTTTTTCTGAACAGATCACTATCTGATTCTCAACACTTGGCTTGTTTTCTCATCTTATCATCTCTCCTTAGGTCTAAAGCTGATACTTTAAAGCAATGGATCTATTTGATCATCTCTAAACTAGTATATATTCGATTTACTCTAATTCTCGAGACATGTTAATCTCATGTCTACTAGACTCCCCACGTATAGGTACTAAGATTCCTTCTAGGGCTTCTTCCTAAGATGCTTCACTTAACCTCTTCTCTCTTTTATAATCATTGCCTAAATTGGCTTATAAGACTGCTTAATCTAACTCTTAAGAATAAATAAATAAATAATGCTTATATCAGCCTATTCCATATTTACTGCTCAAATATACTATCTAGGCACACATTAAAAATCATAAACTTAATTAGAATCTCGTCTGATTACATACGATCTCAGGTACATCCCCTAATGCTCTTGATAATCTAATGACTTAGCCACATTTCATTTCTCTCATCGAAGGGTCGTAATACTACACTTGTACCACTCACATTCATTACAAACTATCACCTTAATTTCTCACCTACTCTATGTCAAATCTACCGAATCAAATCTAAAAACTAACATCATCACCCTCATTTTGCCATCCTTTTTATCACGACACACATCTAAAATTCAAGCTTAGTGTCTATAGTACTAAATACATATATCAATAGAATTGCTCACAAACTATACTAACTTACAACTACTAGATAAAATTAAGAAACACTCGCCCACTAAGACCTCATGACCAGTAGTCAATCTTTATCTCCTAGACTATCTATTTATAGATTACCATCACATTACCTTTCACAACTTAAGTACTATTTACTCATTCACTATACATCATTGCCTAATTATTTCTATAACCCTTTGAATATCAAGGGGTTCTCCTTTCAAAATCATAAGCCTAGCTTAGATCTATCATTTCATGAATAGTTTGCCCTTCTATTCAACACATATACTTGGTCTTTACTAACACAATGACACATCAACATAAACTCCTTTCTAGTTAAAGTATACCCTAACTCATCCTAACTAATAACTATTCCTCTACTATTATGAAATCCACACTAAATTATTGTTCGTTATCCTACACATAAAGGAAAACTCTTCATTAATGACTTACTGGGTATATGACTGCAACTATACACTTTACTCAATAACTATCCCCATTTTTAGGCTACTAAACCTCTAAATGCATACTTCTAACTCTGGGCACTTCTACTACTACTAGCTTATAACATCGTAACTCATACTATCTTTTCGGGTAAAAAAACTATACAAGCTCTAAAACATACTTCTCTCTTAAAGGATATCTCCTGAAACAAGGTTTAGAGAAAAGAGTCTGGGAGTACATCTCGCTTTTAACTCGAACGCACGATTCATATGAATAAGAGTACATTCTTTCGAATTCAAACACTTAATCTCACTCACAGGCTTCTCTCAAGCCCCTCTACAATCTCTTGACTTTCTGAAGGCTTTATTTAAGAGTAGCTCATCGATAAGGATTTAGGCTTTGCTATTTCAACCACCTTAAGTATGAGAGGTAGTCGAATGGATTTGAGAAATGCACGAGTCTAAATTAGTTTCTTATGGCACAGTTCTATTGCACGATTTAGAGTATGAAAGAAGAAAAACTTTTCATAAATGTCTGTAGTCCCTCATTTATAAAAATGGGGCCCTCACAACAATATATAAGATCCTACTGACACGACTTCATAGACACCCTAGGACACTTGAACTCTGTCCTCTGAGACCAAGTTTGTCACACCCCGAGCCTATACCCTAGACGTGGCCGACATTCGAGAACCATTGATGATCCTCAAGAAAACCCTTGACCTGGCTGACGACTTAGTGGAAGATTAACTCAAGTAGATTTAAGCTTTAAAATAGAATTTAAATTCAAAAGTCTCAAAACTTCTCAAACTCAAACTATTTCAAAATAGCATACTCAAAACTGTGTGAAGGTACTCTGAAAAAAATAATAGTTCAAAGAAAATACTGAAAGAAACTCAACACTAACTATCTATGAAGCCTCTATAATTCAATATGGATGTCGGGACAAGACCCATGGCACCTCAAAACTACTAAACTGAAATAGCAAAGTGGAGTTCTCCGGAATGCAAGGAAGGCTCACCAATGTTAACAAGAAGTGCAAAGTGATCTCAACGGAGCGCGTGTTGATGATCCTGAACACCTATATCTGCATCATGAAAAGATTCAGGTCGAATGACATCTGTACATTGAATGTACGAGTATGTAAGATAGCTGAATAACAAATAACTGAAATGAAATGACTACAATAGATATAAATATATACTCAACTGAATGTAAAGAAATAAAGGAGTGAAATCATTTAAACTTTAGAAATACTTACTCATCTGTTAACTCAACATATTAAGTGATATGATAAAAATACACTTTTAACTCTATTTGAGAGATTCTCTAATCGACAACTATCACTATGATCAGTACGATGATATAACATCTCACCCACGCTGCCAGAACTATCTTATACCTTGCCGAGATATAGAACATATCAACTAAGTGGATCCACTAAAGCTCTGCTCGAAAGAAATATGGAGTCGTCTAAAAAGTACGATCCTTTACCCATGTTGGCTACATGGTTTATGGGGAATGTGAGTAGTCTGAACTCTTCCCCATATCGGTGCTCAATACTACTACCAATAAATATATACACATGCTTAAATGTATAAAACATACTCTTTCACAAATTGAGGACTTGCTCAAAATATCCTCTTAAAAGAGGTTACTGCTCTGAAATATCTCTGAACTCATTAACTCATTTAGAAGTCAAAGTTTCTCTTTTCTCAATGTAAAAGGTGATACATTTGGGAATACTTAGTTCTCTTATACTCTTACTCAAGTCATGTTTAAAACACTTTCTCAAAACTCATCTTTGCTTTCTCAGAAAATCAGTTTAAGATAAAAATGTTTGCTTTAAAAGATTCTCAAAATTTATAACTCAAAATAGGATTCATGCTGAAATATAGACATGAACGAATCAATTCAAGGATCTCAGTAATAATATAGAAAACTCAATACTCAGAAATCAAGAACTCAGAACTCAACGATACTACTCATCTCAAGAATATTCTAAATCCATGAATTTAGGACTCAGAATCAATAACTTAACTCATATATATCAAGAATTTAGAACTTAAAATCAATAACTTAACCCATATCAAGAATTCTCGAAACTAAAGGTATTGCCCTAGATTAAAGTTTTACCGACTAAATTGAGATGTAGGGCGAGATGACGAACTCAGTCCATCACTATGAATATAGCCTTACATATATGAAAGAATAAAGTTCTTGGTGAAATTGGTGAAAACTCGAAGAACGCTCGAAACCCTAGCTTTCTCCTCTTGGATCCTTACCTTAAGACTTGGAAGCGTTAATGAACGTAAGAGGATTGATTAACACAATTTAAACCCTTAACTAGGTGAGAAAACGTCATGGTTTAGGCTTAGAAGGGGTGAGAAAAGACTAAACTATCCCTCTTAAAAACTGACGAAAACCTTCTATGGGTCCATCTACAGTTTGTGATTTGTTCTACTGACCATAGATCCCATCCGTCTAATTTATATTGAATTTTATGGTTTAAAATCTCATTCTACGGGTCCAATCTATGACCCGTAGAAGTTCCAACGGCCCATAGAATGGATTCGTAGGAATTGAACCTCAAAATATGACTTCTCCGAAGTTTTTGATGAGTTGACAGTATGGGTAGTCGAAATTTCCATGACCCATAGAAGCAAGTCGTAGGAATTATCTTCAAGGAAACTCTGATGTGACAGTCTCTGGTAAATAGACCATAACTTTTGACTCCAAACACAAAATGAGGCAAACTTGGTGGCGTTGGAAAGAGGACTCATAGATTTTCAATTTGATAGGTAATGGGCCTCCTAATACATTTTGTGCTGAGAGATATAATCATATGAAGTTGACCTAAGTAGAATCTTATGTCAAAACTTAATCGGTAAGGAAGCTTTCAACTCAACTTTGTGCTAGGGGGTTCTTGTGACCTTAATTCATATCTAAATCCATTTCCACATTAATGCATTGACCTTTAAAAATATGAGAAATTTAAGAATCACTCGATACGACCTTACATATAAATAAAGAATGGTTCGGGCCTTAGCTTAGAAATATTTGGGGTATTACAGATAAGGTGACCCAGACCCCTAAAATATCATCTATGGTGTTTAAGATGCAAGCCTAGTCTACACAAGAGCCTCTCCAACAAGTACACATAACAATTCGGTCACTCATGGACCAACATATAAAAAAACAACCAAACATGTACATGGCGAGGTACCCGAGACAAACCTCATAGAACTTGTACCATGTGTGGTACTCGAGCTTTAGAATTGTACCAAGTGTCATACCCCAACAAACCGATAGATATCTCATACTAGGCGTGATACTCGAGCCAACCGATCATCATAGATATCACATAATCACAACCACAATACATAAAACTACACTTGTAAGACCATAAGCAACTAAGACAAGATCATTGCATGAGATTGACAACAAGATATATTTTCACATTCATTCAATTATTGCCTAAAACAAAAAACATACAACCTACAGGTAATACTAACAAAATCGTAAACATGCACACATAACGTAATTGGGAACAGTTCAACCATCACCTACACCAACTATGGTCAAATATCCTAGTTTACACGACCCTTCCCAGACAGATTCTCAGCTCATTTATAACAAGACCAAAATCCAACAAGACTGGACTCTGCTAAGACCCAACAATTCCTCTACACTTGATCATTTTTAACCATGAAACCACCTCAAAATTTGATTACGCAATGCTTAACAACAACAATTAACATCCATCATCAGTCATAGCATCAACATTATCTTCCCTTGTAATTTTACACCCTAAATAGCAAAATCAACATGTTTTAGCCATCATGACTCCGTGTCTGAGGGCCTAAACATGAAATCTCCAATAATCTACAACATTATGTGTATTTGGAAACAGGTCTAACTTTTCTGTTAAGCCTAGCCTACCTAGACACTAAGCAGCTGCTGTAGAATCCTGAAGATGAACTTCAAACTCCGCCGAGGTGAATCTTGACGGAAGTAGGCCTAGAATCCATGGGTTTTTACCCCATTCGTGCTGGAATATTTCCTCTCCATTTTTCCCAAGCTCAGAGTAGCTTAGGAGGATTTTTGGAGTTATCCTTGTCCCTTATTCAACTAAAGAGGAAGAATCCTAATATAAAATCTGCATTTTTTAATTTATGATCTCATTAGCCCGCTATCGTGACCTGTCGGCTTCTACAACGATAGTGCTATAGACATAGGGATGACATTAGCTTGTGTCAAATTTCAAATTCCAAAACCTTTTGTTGTGTCACCCCAAATTAATTTGATACTGTATTTCAATAATTCCCAAGATCCCGTTATGAGGTGCTTTGAATAAAAAATGAACATATCGTTACAATAGATATCAATTTACCCATCGTTCATCCCCGAATGTGTCCTAAGGTGGAAGGGAAAGAGATAGCCCAGGAAATATATCGCTCTATATGAGAGCTTAAATCATAGCCTTACGCAAACCACCGAAACTCCCATTTCCCTCAGCATACCCAACCAACCAAACAAAAAATAATTTGATACCGCTCCATTAGGGAATCCCTTACTTCGAGTGGTATAGAACATATTAGAGTAACCACCCCCCAGTGCCCAAGTATGTCGGGGCCTTGCTAATATACTGGATTGGGGAGATTAAATGGATAAAATAATAAAATTTTCTCGCTCACTGGCCTGGACCATGCTATAGCAAGGATATTCTTGCTATAGCATCTGACCTTGCGCTATAGTGGATAAAAGTCATATTATAGCGGTGAGAAATGGGTTTCTCACCCATTCTTCCCCTATTTCACTTGAAAACACCATTTTCTCTCCTGATCACATTGCTGCCGACGTCACAAATTAAGACAATAATCATAACAAATACTCTTCCTACTTCATTGCATAAATATTGATTGATTTATGTTGAAATTGAGTGAATAGAAATAGGTGTTGGGTTGGTTTTTGAATTTTGAATGTTTGGCTTTGATTTGGTGGAATACTTGAAACATGGATGCTTCCCTTACATTTAAAACTATCCCACAATATTTTGGGTTTAAGGATTATGGGTTTCATAACCAAAAATAGGATCAAAATGGTAGGGAATGTGAAGCGTTGTTCTCAATTTGAAAACATCCGATTAGGCAATTTTTAAAAGTTATAATGCCCAATATTTTGCATGAAATAGTAGTTGAGTAGTACAAGAACACTAATATGAACTTAGATTGTTAAAAATGGAGTTTTGGGTCAATAGGCACCATCGATGAACCTATTGAAGATCTAAAACGATGAGGGCCATTATAGTTGCCTTGCTCCGCTATAAAGATGTCGTTGTAGCGGAAATATTCCATCTATAGCAACTTCGCTGTAGAGGATGCAATCCGCTATAGAGGGAGGCTGCAGGCAGTTGCCTCCTAGTCTAGCCAATAGATGGATTTTCTCTAAATTGATTTTTTATTTGCATATTATGAGTACTAATCCAATCATTTGTAAATATTGCAAATTCTATGACTCAATGGCAGCCAATCCAGTATAAACTCTACCTTCCGAAAGGTTTTTTGATAACGCTAGTTTAGAGAGATATCAAGACTATCAGAGGACATGTTTATTTTATGAGAGGATCTTCAGCATGAGAGGAGTGGAGGAGAAAGCTAGGGATTTCCACACTCAGCTCCGGGAGTCTGATTGGTGGAGACTCACCCTACCGGGTGTTCGGGTTAGATAAGAGAGTTCTATGCTATACTTCCTACCGTGTGTTGAGATAACCCCAACTCCACCATCTGTATATGAGGAGTGTATGTTCTTGTAGATGTCTGGACTATCAATGAGGTACTTGGGGTGCTTGACATTTCTAATGCTGAGGATGAGGCCAAGCTCCGATGGATGAATATGAAATGGGTGAAGTACATGTTGATTGAAGAAGAGTTCAGTGACTAAATCTACCGGCCTAGTATCGAGGGCATCACTAGAACTTACTTTAGAACCGATGTCAAGATGTGGTAGATTATGGTGACCTACTCTAGGGCTTTAGTGGTGGCATGTACCATATAGGGCATTAAGCTGAATGTGAGGGCTCAAGTTGTGTCGGAGTAGAAGGAATTCTACCTGTTTCAGGCGTGGTACCCGAGCCAACCATAATAGGAATGTAACAGGAATGATACCCGAGCTAACCGATAGATATCTCATACCAGGCTTAGTACCCAAGCCAACCGATAATCAGAAATATCACACAATCACAACAACAATGAATACAAGCACACTTGTTCATTGCATGAGATTAACAACAAGATATCTTTTCAAATTCATTCCATTATTACCAAAAATACAAAACATACGGGTAATACTAACGAAATCGTAAACATGCACACATAATGTTATTAAAAATAATTCAACCATCACCTACACCAACTATGGTCCATCATCCTAACATGCGCAACCCTTCCTAGACAGATTCTCAGCTCATTTATAACAAGTTTGGAATATGCTAAGACCTAATAATTCCTTTACACTTGACCATTACCAACCATGAATCTACCTCAAAATTCGATTACCCAATGCTTAACAACCGCAATTAATACCCACCATCATTCATAGGGCCAATATTACCTTCCCCAGTAATTTCCCACCCTAAAGGGCACAATCAACACGTTTTAACTATCCAGACTCTGTGCCGAAGGCTTAAGCATGAAATCTCCAAAAATGTACAATGTTATATGTATTCAAAAAATAGGTTTAACTACTCGGTTAAGCCTAGCCTACCTGAACTCCAAGCAGTTGTTGTAGAAGTTTGAACATAAACTTTTGAATCTGTGGAGGCAAATCCCGATGAAAGTAGGCTTGGGATCCATGGGTTTTTACCCTATTTCCACTAGAATCTTTCCTCTCCATTGTTCCCAAGCTTGGAAGAGCCTAGGAGGGTTTCTAGTGTAACCCTCATCCCTTTTAAACTAAACTGGAGGCGTCCTAATATAAAATCAGTGTTTTCTATTTTCTGATCTCGTCAACCCGCTATAGAGACTTGCCAGCCGCTAAGTCGGCGGTGGTATAGTAGGAAAATTCTCACTATAGTTGGATGACATCGACCCTAATCAGATTTTAAATTCCAAATTTTTTCGTCGTGTCACCCGAAATTAATTTGATAGCGTATTTTAATAATTCCTAAGATTCTAGAATGAGGTGCCTTTTGATAATGATTGAATAGGTCGTTACAACTAAACTTAACACAAAATAAAGAAACTGAAACATAGTTCACCACATACAATACCTCTGAAGTTTCTAAAAAGGGGTTTCAGTCCGCTTAGTTATAAGTTTTTCATGAACAAAAAGAGGAGGTTACCAACATGTGGTATATTATATGATTTCTTATCTTATATGAAGTTTATTTCAAGTAATGGTAGTAGACTCTGCGAGGCTCAAGCTTCTTGGAGAAATTAATAAAGAATTAAGTCAAATATATGAATCATGGTAATAACAAGATCATGATCATTGAAATCAATTTGATGGCATTAGTGAGATTCTTATACAGCTTTTGTTAAATCAACTCAAGTTCTTCGATATAGACCTCTATGACAGATTTTAAGTGAGGAACGATGATATCTTCGAGCTCTTTTTAGATCGATGATGCTCTAAGCTTGATGAATATAACTCTTTTCTACATGATCGTTCATAGTCATCAACGTCCAATCATAGTTGACGAGCTCCAGAAGGGAGTGAAGTGGTTGAGAAATTTCCTAAGTGTATTGTCTATATGAGAATTCATATATTTATTTGTTTTAACTTTGATTTCGTGGGGGTGGGCTTCTGTTACATGAGAACTCATACCACATGTAGTTCAAGATACAATAAAATCATGAACAACTAAAAACATTTAAAAACTGCCCTAAATAGAATAATTGAGAGACTGGAGGTTGGGAATACAATTGATGGTAGATTCCTTGAATATGGTCACACTTTGATATTGAAGTTGCCTACATATTTCATGTAATCAGAATCAAATTACATGTAGTTAGACTCAATTGATTGAAGATATATTCCTTATGATGAGATCACCTTTATAGTTTGATATAGATGATCGGGGACATGCCACTTATGAGTTCTATGTTCATTTTAGACTTTATTTTTATTTTAAGATGTTTGAGTGAGCTAGGGCTTGTCCTAGCAACTCACCTATGTAGTAGAGGCTACTTCAGACATTAGTATTTTCTCTTATGAGTCTTTGTATTCAATTACTCTTATATGTTTGAGATTTTCATTTGAGGCTTATTTATGCTTTTCATGTTATTCCAATTATAATTGTTATCTAGTGTCATGCTATGATATTTGGTTGGCTTATAGTCTCTCGGAATTCTAGGTACCATGTCACGTCTAGGGTGTATTCTTAGGTTACGACATGGCCGGTCTTACCACATCCAAAACAACTACATGTACCATCCATACACTCTCCTGGATGGTTTTTACCACACTTTTGACAAGTAGGGAAAGAAAGTCCACTAGAAACATAGACATGTGACTTAGAGCTTGATGCCTTATCCTTGTTAACTTAGGCACAGTAGCACTACCAGAAGATGGGGCCGGGCTTGAATTTTTTTTCAAAACTAAGAACGACTATCACCTCCTAGTCTCTGATGAGAGTAGTCCACATTATCTATCTGGGCCCTCTTGTTAAAGTCCTATGGGCCGTAGGAAGGCAGTCGTAGGGTTGGGTTGAGTTTTAGGAAATGTCAAGTGTATGATGTTTAACCTACGAATGAATAGAACGAATCATAGAGTGTTCTATAGGTCGTAGGACTGATCCGTAGAGCTGATTCAGAGAAGTGGGTTGAGATCTCAGGTCAATGAGATGATTTAACGAGTTGTAGTCTGGTCTACGGGTCGTGGAAGGTACCCGTAGAAGTGATCCATACTTATTGAAATTTTGGACTTTAATTTAGACTCTACGGAAGGAGTCTACGGACCGTAGAGTAGACGATGACTCATAGGAAGGTTTCGTGGAAACTTGGCTGGATTTTGGGTTCTAGTAGTTGGGTCTATGGTTGACTAGTACGGTCGATAGGAAGTCCTATGAACTGTAGGTTAGAACCATAGGATCTTCGGGCAGATATCAATTAAGGGTTTTTTAGTTAATTCCTATCTAATTAACCCCTAAGCTACATCGTTTTGGCCCTATAACTATCTCTATAACTATTTTTACTCTCACAATTAAGCCTAATTCCCCTCATTCACTCAATTCTCCCAAAAATCCCCAAGTCTTCTTCTCCAATTTTCTCTCAAGAACTCTAAAGTCAATGATTAGGGTTTCATCAAGATTCAAGGTTCTTTCCTCCATTTCTAGGGCTTTGATTACCCAAGGTATGTGAAAATTCACCAACAGACCCCTTTCATCTATTGAGTCCTAAAAGAATTTCAATCTCCTAAGTTGATTTCACTCAATTCCATTAGGGATGCAATTCTCCATTGGTTCTATTTATTATGATTCAGTTGCTTACATTCAATCTTATTATGCATGATTTGATCAGTTACATCAATTTCAATTGATTTCATAGGACCCATGCCTATGCCTATTTTATAAACTTGAATTATGAACAGTGCTTATGAAATTATAAACTATGATCATGAATTTGATTATGGATTTATGCTAAAGGATGCTTTTAAGATAAAGTGTCAATGATTTGTGAATGATTTTATCACAATTGAATGGAATCATGGTTTAGATGCTTAGAAAGGTAAGTGTCTACTATGAAAGTTTTATGAAATCATGATTTGAAAGGAGCTACTCTAATATGAACTTATGATTAGATTGGTAGTCTTAATTGTTGCCTTTCCAAGTATTTTGATATGA